>SMSQ01020851.1:100749-145805 GCA_019453375.1 Ctenoplectra terminalis
AAAAAAAAAAAAAAAAAAAAAAAAAAAAAAAAAAAAAAAAAAACCTATTTTTAATGAAAACATTTTCTCATGTCACGAAAGATGAAACCACATATTCTGTTGGACCATCGAAACTTACACTGCGACCGGTTCTTTGAACTTGCCACACTGTTGTATCTGATACATCAGGTCTCCACCGTTTACGTATTCCATCACAAAATAGAGTCGATCCATAGTTTGGAAACAAGAGTGCAACTGTACTAAAAACGGTGGTTTATTTGACAACGCCAAAACGCGTTTTTCGACCATGGTACATTCTACGTCATCGTCCTGAATGATGATGTCCTTCTTCAATATCTTGATGGCGTACAATTCGTCGGTACCTTTCCTCTCCGCCAACATTACCTTAAACACGATCCCGGTAATGAACACGATAGGATACGAGTGGATAAAGAACGAAGTGTTGACTCACTTTTCCAAAGCTGCCCTTTCCAAGCACCATTAGGAAATTGAAATCGCTCGCCCTTATCAAGTCGCTTTTGCCCATGTTGTGTGGCACTTCTTTGTCCTGAGTTGTCGTCGATTTTTTCGTGACCGAGGTTTTCTACGAGGTAGAAGTGATGCTGTTTTTACATCGTAACTTTTAATTATTTTCTCAACGATCATTCCATGATTGGAAAGAAACGTACTCGCATTTTGACCTTCAACTCGGCAAGATCTACGCCTTCCTCTGGTACAGGTACATTGTAGTATTCTCCTTCTTCTTGCGTGAGAAGCTTGAACCATCCACTGGGAGGTGCTTTGATGAGCTCCGATATTCCGAAGGAAAGGGAACCCATGAAATCGTTTCTCGACGTTCGATCCCAATCCCATACTTCGATCAAAAGTCGCCTGTCTTTGTCCTCGGGTTTCAAATCGCTAAAAATCCAACACTGTTAACGACTGTACAGCCTCTCCTCTGCATCTTCTAGATCTCGAAGTTGTCGACGTATAGTCGGAAAACAGAGCGTAACTTACAAAGTGATTGTCTCGTTCCATTCGGGATTCAACGAGGACTTGATTGTCTTTGTTTTCTTCTTCACGTTGTCTGAATCCGGAATTAACTTCAGCTTGACATAGGGATCCGACAAACCGTTCGGATCCATCGGAATTAGATTTCGTCCCTGTTTCACTGTAATCGTGAGCAAAAGCTACAGTTTTTCGCACATCGAACGTGAACTTTTTATCAGGTATATGCGTATGTATACTTGTCCCTTACGAGCTAACGAAGAAAAGGAGGGATTTCATTTTACGATGATCAACGACTATTTAATATCCGGACCTTGAGTCGGAAGAAGCTTAATTTGACCGATAATAACCATCTAATAATAAAGATCTTGCGCTCGTTGGGGCTCTATTTTACCGCTTAGAAAAACTGTTTGACGAAAGCGTCGATAAATCGATCCAAAGATATTTTTAATGCCAATTATATCGGGAAAGCGTATAATAACTAAATCCATTTACAAACCGTGTGTGTTCAGCCCTTGCCAAGCGAAGGCATTTCAAATCGTTTTACATTTCATTTCCGTGATGGGGAATAAAAATTTTAAACTAGCTTCTACCGTTTCATCTTTTAGAACCTATATATCATCGTTGTATTCGCTAATCCCTTCCATTCTTTGTTTTCGTCTTTTAAAACATAAACCTCGAAGGGAACATTCCTCGGGACCGAGTCAAAAGTCGACCAGTCGAAAAATAAACAGACATACCTTCGACGATGAGCTTGTTTCCGGAACATGTGATGTGCAAGTTTATACGACCACGTCTTTCGGTATGGTCGCATCCGCAAAGATTCGGCACGCTCTCCTCGCATCTCTTGTGTACGTTCATGTCGCATGCTACGTTATTAGATCATGATCGATTATCATCATTGTCCAACGTTTGCTGGCACATTTACGATGTAGCCAGACCGGCAATCTCGTTTACTCTATTTATTTTTTTTTTTTCTTATTTTACTTTCTTTTGTTTTTTTATCTTTTTCCTTTCTTTGATATTTTTTCTTCATCGTATTGGTTCGAGCAGTGGGATGCAGGACAGGGGCGCGGTTTTTCACGCGTTTCGTTCGATATGGAAACTGCAGCTGCCGACCGTCTCTCTCTTTCTTTCTTTCTTTCTTTCTTTCTTTCTTTCTTTCTTTCTTTCTTTCTTTCTTTCTTTCCTTCTTTCTCTCTTTCTATCTTTCTCTCTTTCTCTTTCGTTAATTTTCATTTAATTCACACCATTCTACGTAAGAACGAATCGAGACCCCCGATCGCGGCTGCAGTCGAAAGTATATACTTATTGTACGCGCGCAAGATTCGACGAACAACCGTCTGAAGATCATGCTCGGACGACAGGGGTTCGTGCTATAATCTCAGTATAATGGCAATTGTACGAATTACGAAGAAATTATCGATTAATTGCTTTTTTTTCTTTACGTTAGAAGAAAATAAATATACATATATACGTGTATAATTGAAGAATCAGATTTAATTTCTAAACAATAGATCGATAAAACCTCGTAATTGTTAGTTGTGAAATGTGAAACGTAAATTACAACGAGAAGCGGCGACTACAACAAACTAAACGATCATCGAATAATTACCATTAGATATCGAAACGTTTAACGATATCGATAGCGTGAAGAAAGAAAAATACAGAGATCGCGGAATGTCCGTTTTTCCGCACGCGTGTATGTAAAAGATTGATGATAAATTATGAAAAATAAGTAGAAAAGTGTTGCACATGAAAATCCATCGAACGATGAGTTTCGAGACACGCGAGCGCATGCAAAGATATCTGTAACGTACATGTATACGTTGATGAAAATCTAAAATTGCAGTTGACACGAATAATGGTCTATGAGTAATGTGCGATCAAACGGACGTGTAGTTGACAGAGAAAAGTATTGCGTTCACGTTTGCTCGTTAACGAGCGAACAGCAAATCTACGTATACGTATTACGATAATTAAGAGCATGCACAACAATGATGTATCGTATCTACGTAGAATCTCTAAGTGTAGAGATCGCGGACAAATATATACCGTATGTACAAGGTTGTCGAAGTACTCTATATACAAGCCGGTGAGCTCTCTTAACTCCAACCGTACGGTAGGTCGTAGGAAAGAGAGCAACGGAATAACAAGCAAGCGAGGAGCTAGTAGGCAAACAACCAAGTGCAAGGTTTCCTTCTTCTTTCGTAAACAGAACGGGTCACATTTTACAGCGAACGAGGAGAGTGTAGTGTTACTAGCAACCATTGAATCGGAAGACGAGCAACGGAATAGCATTTTTCTCGACAGATAGATTCACGTTATTCACGTGAACGTAAAGTATTCGTGCGCCATAACGTCGAATACCGATAAAGAGTGAGGCATGTTTTTAATCTTACATACGTGGACCAGTTTGTACCGATCGTATGGAGAAACGAATCGTACCTGGTCGATGTTTTTATAGATGACTTTGCGTTTTTTGTTCCCGTTTTTTCCCCGTTTTTTTTCCGTTTGCGCGCGACGAATACCTATCGTTGTAACGCGAACGATAGATAGGATTCACCGTACACATGGTTTGACGAGCAACCGCGAGTCTACACAGTTGTATTGATTCACAAGAAATATGATAAAAAAAAAAAAAAAAAGGAATGAAGAATAAAAGGTTCGAGAGAACGAAGAACATGGATATATTTGGAGAACGAATTAAATAGTCTCGTTAATCGGAAACAGTTTGACGATACTGGCAAACTATCGAACTCGGAGAGCGCAAACTGTGACGCGTACTTGGAAAAAAACCAAAGAATAGAGGAGAAGAATGGACGATGTCGAAAACGAGATAGGAAGGAAATGATTTCACCGAGAGCACGATTACGCTAGATCGAAAGGGCACTGGGATACTCGGAGCAAGGTACGATTGTCACGTACTGGACAATCTTTCCAGTCTTTTCTTTCGCATGAAAACCCTAAGCGCTATTCCAACTGATCAAATGTCGCGGAACCTCGATAGAACATCTAAAGTTTAAAGTCTAAAGTCTAAAGTCTAAAGTCTAAAGTCTAAAGTCTAAAGTCTGAAGTCTAAAGTCTAAAGTCTAAGGTCTAAAGTTTAAGGTAATAGTAACGGATTACGACCCAGGAATGAAATTTGTTGAAATTTTTAAAACTTAGAATTTTCAATAATCTAAAATTTAGAAATTTCGGATCGTTTGATCGATGATCGAGGCCGGAGAAAAAAAAAAAAAGAAAGGATACCGATACTGACAGGTGAGATCGATGTCTATTTCAGGGTTATCTGGACTATTCGTATGGCAATCGATGGAATTTATCCGATCGAATTTATCCCTATGTAGTCAGGAGAGGTAAATGTGTACCTACGTACGAAGTGATAGATATCGTACCTNATTTAAAGTCTAAAGTCTAAAGTCTAAAGTCTAAAGTCTAGAGTCTAAAGTCTAAAGTCTGAAGTCTAAAGTCTAAAGTCTAAGGTCTAAAGTTTAAGGTAATAGTAACGGATTACGACCCAGGAATGAAATTTGTTGAAATTTTTAAAACTTAGAATTTTCAATAATCTAAAATTTAGAAATTTCGGATCGTTTGATCGATGATCGAGGCCGGAGAAAAAAAAAAAAAGAAAGGATACCGATACTGACAGGTGAGATCGATGTCTATTTCAGGGTTATCTGGACTATTCGTATGGCAATCGATGGAATTTATCCGATCGAATTTATCCCTATGTAGTCAGGAGAGGTAAATGTGTACCTACGTACGAAGTGATAGATATCGTACCTATTACTCGAAACCGAATCGTTGAATCGTTGAATCGTTGAATCGTTTTACCGAGAACGAGATGGCATTGAGAAATTATTGGCAAAGTTCGTAAATATGGGTATCGCTCCAGCTGGATTCGAGGCAAAAACAGCACGATGCATTTTTGTATTTTTAATGCCGATTTTAACAGGTCGCGCCGCGCACCGCTCGAAAGGGAAGGAAGACGCATTGTCTCGGCTGTTTCCTCTCGAATCTAGACGAACGCGAACTCCTGTTTCGAAGATAGCTACGTGAGGATAAACGCGTGCGAAATCTAGCCGCTTCGTGGAATGTATTGCGGACTGAGTTTGTTTGATTTTAATGTTTGTTAACTACCTGAACATTTAAGTCCCTGATGCGCGATACCGTGAAGCATCGAGCCGCAGTGGTCGCAGAAGGTCGGCGTCAGGTACGTGAAAACCTCCCATTTGTGTGCGGTGCTCATCTGGGAACAAGAAACAACGGCCCGGGGAAGCCCGGTCCTTCATTGTGATCTGATTCTCTGACTCGGAGCGATACCGGTCGAATCCTCGCTACCGCCTCTACCGAACCAAAGTTACTGCCGTGTCGCGTTAATACGATACCTTGGCCAAAAGCGAGTTAGCGAACGTTACTCTTTGATAAAGTCGCTTTTCGTTTCTCGCTACGATTGGGATGTATTCTCGCTACGTTTCGAATCGATCCAAGATGCAGACGAAGTGGAAACATTATGGAGGAGGGATCATCGAAATTCCAAACAAAAGATTTATGCTCTTCCATTGCGATTGTTCTGGCGAACCATCGACTCTCGATTTCATAGTAAAATGCTTCGAAGGAAGCATTGCGGCCTCTCGATTCGAGCGAAAAGAGAAAAGTCGTCTTTCGCGAGTAAACCTATTTGTTGGTAAAGTTAGCCGGCTGTTTGCTCGGTAACGTTTTCTTGGAACCTGTTGAGCCTCGCATTTTCCTCTTCAAATTGAATTCGACTCTTCTTCTTCTTAGATTCTCAAAGCGAAATACAATGAAGAGGAAAAAAATAGGAGAAACCGAGCAGTCGAAGTGGTTGGAACGAGTTGGAACGAGTTGGAACGAGCAGGAGTGGAATGTTATGGGATTGGATGGAATGGGTTGAGATGGAGTAATGGTGGTAAGCAACAGACGCAAACGGAGAAAGAGAGAAACGAGAAGAGCTATAAAAGGGAGAAGCAAAGTTAAAATTACCTGGTTCAATTTTCTAACCTTTCCTTTCGCGTCGTAGTCTCGAGCGTTTAATTAATTTCCACGTTTCTCTTTTCCCAACTCATAGCAGCTCATTTTTTCTCGTTTCCTCTTTCTCCCCCTCTCTGGACGCCAGTACTCGGCTCATCGCCAAACGCGATACCGGTCATTTTTTTTTCTTTTTTCTGCCCCTAGTAATTTGTCTACACGGTTGCCTTGTCTCATCGCAACTTGAAACGCGTCTTGCGAAATAAACATATTTCGAAACTTCCGTCGCGATTTATTTCGACGATTTCATATAATAGTGTATTCGAAACGATTTTGGTTCGTTTGCATACCTTAGGATAAAATGTAAGGGAAAACGCGAATCGAAACGTCCAACATAGATTGCACGAACCAGGTGCTTAAATAAAGGTGTAAGAAGTGCGGGACAGATTAGTAGATGAACACGTAGAAGCGGAGAAACATAGAATACACAGACAAATTGTATAAACGAAATAGAATAATTATTCACAAATATATGTAGATAAGTATAAAAGATGGAAGGATGCCGTTGCTCGAAATATCTGTTAACTCGAAGATATTATGTACAACGCGTTTTCTTTCTATCGTCCAAACTACACGGCGTTACCATACTTTTCTTTTTTAGCGAATCCTCTTCTTAGGTAATCTCAATATACGCCAATACTCGCGAGCAACCAGTTCGTAAACATTTAGCTATTTTGAAAAATTTATATTATTTTCTTAATAACGTTTTAATAACGTCGTGCATTTTAAAACATCGGCTAATTATTAAATTGTACGATTTCGTCTATCGAGAAACTTTCACAACTATGAGAAAGGACGATAGATCCAACGAAATAACGCAAGTACGAAGCTTCGTCATCCAAGAAACCAAGCTGAACATTGCGTGTACGAGTATAAGAACATTAACGTCTGTGCATACACGTTGTAGAAGGTAGAAGGTACAAGGTACAAGGTACAAGGTACAAGGTACAAGGTAGAAGGTAGAAGGTAGAAGGTAGAAGATAGAAGATAGAAGGTAGAAAGTAGAAAGTAGAAGGTACATAGAACGAAGAAAAAGTGTTTAAACGTGTCAGTGAAAAGGGTACGGTTCACGCGCACATATTAGATCTAAAAAAAAAAAAAAGGAATAGAAGAAAGTGTCGTGTTTTAAGAAACAAGACTCGTCTAGCGATGGCTGTTTGACATAAGGTTGTTGTTTCCTTCAATTTTTTCAATGTTTTTCACCAAATAGAACGAAATAAGCTACGGAAAAGAATGTGCCCATTGCTAGATTTATCGACACGGTCAGAAAGGCAGAAGAGCGAGGGAAGGGCAGGGAGAGAGAGAGAGAAAAAGAGTGTGAAGTAGGAAAAGTTTTATTCTGTTTCCTCGATTTATCATTGTATTCTCTGTTGTATCCTAATTCTTTTCTTTTTTTTTTTTTTTTTTTTTTTTTCTTTCCTTAACTTTTTAACTCTCCACCTCTGTATCTTGTTGTCACTCTCGAATCCCTTCCATTCGCTTCCTTTCCCCTTTTACGAGTAAAGTAAATAGGTACAGGTTTCTGTACTCACGTAAAAATGAACATATGTACATAGATGTGCGTGTCAATGCATAATATCGATATAGGTATGCCCACAAATGTGTAGACATTCAAAGACACACAAATATACCGATCCTTGCGATAAAGCCGCACATGGGTCGAAACGAAAAAGCTTGCTACGAATCTTATTCGAGGAGAACGTTAACGGCGCGGCGCGTCTTTAGCGAAGAAAATGTAAAACGCTGAAGGATATATCGAAAGTACGATACGAGTCGAAGATAAGGAACAAATTGTTACTCGGCATTTCTAGGTACCCATCTCCTCGACCGTACTTGCGAAAATTCAAGAGCGCTTAGACTACTACGTACGCGCGAAAATTTGAACGTTTTGCAACGAAGGAAAGCTTTGCGAGAGAACATTTGTAAAAAGGGAACAGCAGAAGGAGAAGTAAGAAGAAGAAGAAGAAGAAGAAGAAGAAGAAATGAAAGAGAAGAAAATAGTAGTAGGAGAAGATGAAGAAGAAGAAGAAGATGTAGAAGGAGAAGAACAAGATTAGAAGAAGACGAGAAGTAGATTAAAGGAACAAGACGAAGACAAAGCAACACGACGAACAAATGGTGGACCAAAGACAAAATGTACGATCAGTATAATGTGCGACAGTGTCTGTGTCCTTTTTCTTTTCGTGTGTGTCTGTGTGCGTGTGACTGGTTGCGTGTTCTCGTTTTTTCTTTCCATTTTCTTTGTTTTTAAAATGATACCTTGGCACTTCATGCCCTGGTGGATGACACCATAGAGAAGACTACCGCAGTGGTCACAGAAGGTGGGGCTGTTGTAGGTGTGTTGCTTGAATTGGTGCTTCGTCCGCGTGTCCTGCGTTATTACACCATTACACCGTGCACACACACGCAGACTCTCGGGTCATGGCACAGGGATCGTGATCGGGATAGGGATCGGGGTCAGGTGGACGAAGGATGGATCGATCGGCATCGACCGAGTTCCCTGATAAGCGATCGAACGCGTCACGTACGGCTTGAGGCGCAACAGTATCGGTAAGGAACGATCGCGTAACAAATGTTGTAGGACGCGTTCGCTGTTCGTTAGTCGTAGACGCATCGTGTCGATCGTGACTCGTTGCGGTGATGTGGTCCGTTAAGCTCTCGAAACTACGTTTCGCTTTCGAACTGAGAGAGTGCAAACTCGATTATTGGCCCTTCCTATCTCAACTCGTTACTCGCAACCGCTACGTTCACGGATAGTCAAATGTGTCCGTTAACCGATACACTAGCCCTAACCCATCCAATTACGGAACTTACTCCTTAACCGATCGATAGACCGATGATCGATGATCGATGATCGATGATCGATGAACCGAACGTTTTAGAAATTGTTCGACGTTTGGTTGCGCGTCGCCTTCAGGGAAATCGAAATGCGATCGAAGCTGCAAGAATGTATTGGAGAAAAATTCATCTTCGAAGCACAGAAGCACAAGGAAATCAGCACCAGGGCCAAGGAAGACGCTAGGATATTGATCGTTTTAGTCGAAATTCCCAAATGTAAATGAAAACCATTTCGTTTCCGGGTGGCCGAGAAAACGTTCGCGACTCGTCAACCGTTCAACTCTCAGCGAACGCGTTGCTCGAAAACTTGGATGAAAGATGGTCATCCCGGTAAAATTTTTCCAATTTATTTCGAGGCTTTACGACGAGTCGAGAGCATTGTTCTCTTTTAAACGATTTGGAGCAACGAATCTCCATGTATTCGTCCGCATAATTATTCCGTGTTACAAGCGTGGTTAAACGAAGCGCAGAAAACGCTTAGGCCAATCGTGCGCGGTGCGAGAAAACGTGGAAAACTGTATATATAGCTCTTAGCCCCGGGTGTCCTTTCCCTGTTTACTCCAGCCGAGGATCATCCTTGTTCTTAAACGTTGTATTAAACCTTTTCTTTTAGATCAGACGACTCATTTTAGCTCGTTACCTTCTTTCTACTATTCTAATTTACCTCTCCTCTTATTCGCGCCCACACACTCTCTATTTATCTATCTTCCTTCTATCTATTTATCTATCTGTCTATTTCACACACACACACACACACACACACACACACACAGAGACTGATTGTCTCGTTCAACTAACGGCTGTACGCATTTATACGCGTGGCTATCTAGTCATCGAATTGTATCGGTGTGCATATCTAACAACCTCATTATTTTTTTAGATAAACATAATTATTCGGAAACGCAAGTTTTGTTTAATCGTGCGAATTTCATGAGCTAGAAGAAAAAGGAATCCGTCGAATCGATTGGATCGTAAAAATACGCTCGGTGCGCGTTTCGTCGACGGAAAGCTCGACCTCGATATTGATCCAGCAGCGACCTTCCTTAACTGCTCGACGCTTTTCACAGCAGCCACTGATACGCTCGACCCGTTGTACACCCATACTTTATACGCGTGTTTAGCGCTCGTGCCACTAATTAAGAGAGAGAGAGAGAGAGAAAGAGAGCGAGCGATCATGAACACTCGAGCCTGACGCAATAATCACCGGTTGCTGAAAATGGATACTGGCGCGCTCGCATTTTATCTCTTCCAAGAGTTTTCTCTTCCTTTTTCTTCTATTTCCCAAATTTGCAGAGATTTTACGAAACTGTCGCGTTCACGGTAAAGAAAGAAGGTATATGCGAGCTAATCGAATCGATTGGAAATCGCGATCGTAACGTATTTCTATTTCTCGAAAATAGGACATATCTCGTAGAACGTCCTTGGCTTTGGTTGAAAGAGAGAAAGGCGTGATAAAATTGCGTTGAAAAAGAAGAATAATAAACGAAAAGAATCGTGTGTAACAAGGTGGTATGCAGTTCGTTGATACTTACGTCCGAGTCAGCTCCTTTGTCGGCGCCAGGGCACGTGAAGGTCACGTATTCGTGACATCGTTTATGAACAACGAAACTGCAGACTGAAACACGAGCGACAAAATGGGACCAAAGTTCTTCTAGGGGACGTCGTCGAAACTCTGGACTCATTCTTACCTTGACATTGGTATCCTTGCTTTCCGAAGCCCCTGAAACAAAAGTTTCAATTATCAGATTCATTTTTTCCAACAAACGTTTTATCATTCTTTGTTGTTCTTATCGTTGCGAACGTGTTGTTGTTGTTGTTGTTGTTGTTGTTGTCACGAAAAAGTTACGGATCTGTGATCTGTAAATTTCCCTAATCTCTCAAAGCCTAAAGCGATATTAGTTAGAATTTAATTAAACGGATAGAGAATTCGTTTTTAGATTTCCATATTATCATCTGTGATGGTTATCGTTGAGGACTATTTGGAATCTATCATTTTTTTCTTGTATAGCCTGATGTTACTCGTCCCTTTTTTATGCGCTTTCACTATTTTCTATTACCAGAATTGCTGCTTCCTTGATCTTTCCAAGTTCTAATTTCATCACAGTGTAAATAACTATACCGAATCAAGGAATGGCACCAAGTATTTGTCGAAACATTTTACGAGGCCTGTGTTTTACCAAGTTTTACGATAGCACGGACTGCGAACCTTTCAGGACGTGGTCAAAAGTGCATTTTCAACGTCGCCTTTGTTTACGGCTATCCGACGAGCGAGCTTCTCTATGCTGGACCGTCGACGATTAAATCAGCTTCAACGAGCAGATCGATATTTCAAGGTTTTAACAAGGCTTATCCAATACTCCCGCGCGATGCTGACCATCGTGTGGTCTATGCTCCAACAAAATCTATTCGAGTTTTCGAAAAAATCATTCGAACCGGCGATAATGAAGGAAGAACGAGTGGTCCAATAAAATGCAATAGCGAAACATGGATAGATTCTGCGAGAATAGAATTGGCGTGGTAGCGAGAAGAAAAGGACAGCAACGAGTTCTCTTGGTGTTTCCGTTTTCTTCAAGGATCACGGACCAAACGCACACTACGTTTCTACGTATGAAACGAAAAAGGGGAGATTTAAAAAGGACAAACGAAATACGAGATAAGGTAGAGATAAGGGAAAGGAGGGAAGAGGGAAGAGGGAAGAGGGAAGAAAGCGGTACAAAATCCGCGATTAGCCTACATATATTCGAGGCTTAAATCGAAACACGCGCGTTTCCGTCGAGCATGGATGCAGAAGGACTCCTTGATAAGGAAACAGCATTTTCGTTGCTAAACGCGCTTGTCGTTTCACGTTCGTGAAAGTCGTCGAAAAAAAGTCTAACGCGATTCGTTAACGTAAAGAACATCTACGACCGTTAATAACCATCTATAATACCGTGATTCTTTCAAAGTCTCGAAAATTTATTTGCGAGCGTATACAAAATACACGCGTTTCTTTTCATCGTACCTTTTCTAGCTGGAAATGGGACATAGGAAAATGATGTTGGCGTTGGCTTTCGCTAAGAAATGAAACGATTAACAAGTTTGGATAACGATGGTGACAGGAAAGCGTTGGACCGAACGTGGAAGAAAAATGGATTTCGCGCCTCGAAGTGATATCGTGGTAACTGTATAACGAGTGGAACAGTTCTATTTTCGACGAGGCATGTGTCAAGTGCTTCCGACGATCGGCGTTTGGAAAATTAAGGTCGAATTAGTCGATCGGGTCTAAACTATCCGCCGCAGTAACAAACCCGTAACAAAGTATCGGTCGATTGTTCGGGAACATCTCTCTTCTTCGCCGAATAATACGATCGCTAAATTAATTGACGTCAATCTTGCTGTCTGCGATTGTACGTAATAGAAATCTGCGTCTAGAACGAAAGCACGACGAAGCTCTTTCGACACAAACGCTCGAAATTTTTATGGTCAAGTACTTTTGGCATACGTGGCAATAGAGGTGGAGAGAGAGAGCTGGTCGGGTTCGACCAGTCGGCTGGGAAGTAAGCGCGATGAAAATTCGCCGCGATTCAAATACGATTTTCCGCTCTGACCCGGAAACGCGATCGATCGACGAGATACCCTCGAAGCGAAAGAAAAAAATAGTTGAACTGGAAACAAAGAAGGAAAAATGAGAAACGAACCACATGGTCGAAAATACTTGTTCTCTGTTTTCTCCTAATAATATGTAGGTACATATTATCCACTATGCCTATATTCCAGTTCCGCTCGAGATAATTTTAACGTATACACATAAATATGGAAACTAGTTTTCTCTAAAAATGACCAAATAAACGAATGAAAGAATGAAAGAATGAAAGAATGAAAGAATGTAAGAACGAAAGAACGAAAGAACGAAATAACGAAATAACGAAAGAACGAAAGAACGAAAGAACGAAAGAACGAAAAAACGAACAGTTGGAGAATTTTTTAACCTTTTCTTGGAGAAAATCCAATCGATCGGGAAATCACATAAATATATTCGTGCAGCGGTAGGTGCTTCTTGAACCGTGACGGGTTTCTCAGGCTCATCGAGACTTACGATGACCTTACGGATCCGCACGAGAATCCATCGAAAGCCTTTTGTTCCAAGCTAATTGGGTTCGCTCGGTTTCCATCGATTTTCTAGCCTTCGCGTCTCTCCGCACCAGCGAACCACTAAAAATTCCCAAACGGAGCATCTAGCATACTCGCATACTCGCATACTCGCATACTCGAATACTCGCATACTTGTATACTCGCTTGCACGGACACGTACAATACCTATCGAACGCGTGATTCTCTGTTTAAAATAGAAATCATTTTTTTCCAGTGGACGTACACTCAATTATGCAACGTATTCTTCGTAGCGTGCATTTTTTAAAACGATATTTCCATTTGCGTTTGTCATGGAATCCATCCATCCTTATCGTTTGCCAAAAACATGTTCGCTTTTTATAAGTTTTTATACTGTTGTTGATTAACCGAAAGAAGCGAAGAAGGAAGTTGTTGTTTGTACGTACACGGTATAAACTATACGCGCGGGATATTGAGAAAAAAAAAAAAAAAAAATTCTTGACGTTCGATGCAAAATTCAACAGGCAATTCGTGCTGGCCTTCGGCCAGAACACGCTTGCTTTCGTAGAACGTACTTTTTTAGATTCCAAAAGCAGCGAAATAAATAGGGACAAAAAATATTGTTGATAAATCGTAACAACGAAAAGTTCAACTTCGAACTTCTCTCTCTTCTTTTCTCCTTTCATTTCGTTTCGTTTCGTTTCGTTTCGTTTTAGCCAACTGAAGAAATGAAGAAACAACGATGGAATTTTGCCCATCACTCGGAAAGATCATGACTAAACTGAAATCGGAAACGATCCGATTTATACGCGTGATGCGCGCATACCCCGATGCGATCAACTCGACAGGATTCTCGTGAATTTCTCGTGAATTGCTCGTGAATTGCTGATGAATTTCTCATGAATTTCCTAGGAATGATCGGTATTGCCGGAATTCATGTGCTGATATTCGATCCAATCTCAAATACAAACCAACTAACGCACGAGTAAAATGGAACGTTGGTTTGCTTGCAAACGTAACGTTGATTTCAACGCTCGTTGCGTTGAAATGTTGGCGAAATACAAGACGTACCATAAGATAACCCAAAACCAGACGTATGCAACTTAATCGGTCGATGCGTTGTATTTATGTATACATATATATGTATAATACGAGATTTGATAATGCAACTGATACGAGTATCGGAACCAATCGAGTTAATGGTCGATTTGTTAAACGAATGCGGCTAAAATCAATGAAGTGTAGCATTGGTCAGCCGTGAACATAGTAATTGATTTCGTTCGAGGAACGTAACTTTTAAATAAAATTGTTAAACGAGGAAAAAAGCAGAATGCAACATAATTTTGAAACTTCCTTCCGCCAGGATCCATAAGGGGTATCAACGAGAGGGTGGAAACTTCTATTCACAAATGACCGCGGGTAATCTCGACTCTTGAGACTTTTCTCCGCTCGATAATCTTTCGAAAATATCTTCTTTTTGCTTAATACTATGATACATTTATTTTAAACTCGTTTCTTCGAATCAAGAAACAATAATATTCGTTCAAGTATTGGACCTGGTTGTAAGTTTCCATAAAATGTGGCATAAAACATAGTTGGAAGAAGAATCGGATTAGCTGCAATCGAACAGCATACGGCTGCGATACTTTTTCAAATTGTATGACGAGGATAACGCCTTTATTTCCTTTTCGTTCTCATAATTCTCGGCTAGCTACGTCGGAAGTAAAGACTTGCGAATAATCGCGTATAAATCGACAGGTCGGTGTTAGTCGGAGTTTGTCGGAGAAGAAACATTTCGAGCCCTACCCTTTACGAGTGAAATTGTTCTAAATGTGAGTAGGGGTTAGGCTCATATCTAATTCATATATTCGTTATCAATCGTAGTATGTATTTATATATTAATTAATGCTGTAGACACCTATTTGCTAATTTAATTGAACTTACAATTATTTGATCGAATCTAATTGTTAGTTCTTTTTGCGTTCGCTCCTCTGGCGATCAGCGTAGCGGCGCGACACGTAGCGACACAAACGGCTCATCGAATTGTGCATGCTTTCCCTTTGAAGACAAAAATTTAATTAAATCGAAAGCCAATCGTAAATCGGTCGAGCGTTCACAATGCTGGAGGAGCTGGTTCGTTGGTCGTCACTGCTGTTCCGTTCCATGAATATATGTACCTGCTTAACGCTATCCGAATAACTCCAGTTTTAGTATTTATTACATCGATATGTGTATTAGTAGCTACGTAGGTATCCGATTGATCGACAAAAACTAGTTTTCTCGTTGGTGCTTCTATCTCTCTTTAGACTCGGAGATTCAAGCATCGAAGATAAATGTAACAAAGTCAGCCTGTAGTCGATGCGAGTGTTGTGAATGAATAAACACGTATCGCGGTAAATGAAATAAAACGTAAGCATCTAATTAGAGAGGAGTTGCGAGTTCGTGTTCACCGTCCTGACGGATAAAGCATAGTTCGTCACGCGAAACCACACAACTCGATAACGACTTATAGTTTTAAATACGTTACGCCTCGCAATCGCGACACGTGATTCGCGAATAGACAGAAGCCAGTGAAATAAATCTCGCGATCAACCGCGAATACGCTCGTCGATCCTCGAAAGGACCTTGACGTCCCATTAAATAACGAAATCCGAGGAACCAATCGTTACCTTTTTTCAAAGGAAGCTCGCGAAAAAGGTCGTTGCATTTTTTATTCAACATTATACGAGAAAAGTAGGTTCCGGCTAGAAAGCAACTTTAAAAACAAGCCCAATGCTGGAAGTTTTGAAAAATTCGAGCGTGCAGGATTAATTTTTAGTCGTATAGGACCAAATCGGATCGGATCGGATCCGATCCGATCCGATTGGATTGTTCCGGTTTATCGGATAGAATCATGGATAGGATCACGGTTAACCGTATTTGTCGCAAATTAATCCAATTATTCGTCGTCGATCTCCTTAAGTGAATCAAATAGGAACGAACCAAAGTCAGAAGAGTAGAATAAGGAAAGAAATAATGGCAATCGTTAGAATAATCGAACCAAGACACTACCAACTTCTCGATCAGTGGACGTTTCTTCTTTCGCCGCGAGAAGACAACGACAAAAGCTACAGAAGAATCGGATCGGAAACGTCTGTTGCATCTGTTCTCAACGGTAAAATCGATGTCGGTGAAACAAGTTAGTTTGGTTACTGGGTCGCTCGCTATTGTGCGTCAACGCCTGTAACCAACCATTTCAACTGCACGTAAATGTTTCGCGTTAAACATCGTCTGGGTTATGCCATGCTTGGATTTCTTTTTTTACTTGGGATTTTTTTTTTTTTACAAAATCAATATCGTATTATTGCCAATCACGCGTACAATTCTAAAAAGAAAATACATATAAATAACAGACGCGTGAAATTTTATAATCATTAAGGAATTTCATCGCTATTTCGATTGCAGTTTATTCATTAGTAGTTTATTATATATTCGACGCTCTCCTACTTTTCTCCATCTATTGAACGTAGAAGGAAAGAAACAAGTCTGGTTCGATGGTTGGTCGGTCGTTTGAATAGATTCAAAAATCCCGCGCTCGAATTGACCTCTCGTTTTGTAGTCGTTTCTAATTTGGACGAAGCGCGAGTATTCTCAAGGCCGGATCGTTTAACCGTTGCTCGAGTTACTCTGCCGACAGCTAACCACAGGATTTACAACGACATAGAGAGAGAGAGAGAGAGAGAGAGAGAGAGAGAGAGAGATGGGGGAGAGGGGGGAGGGGAGGGGGAGAGGGGGAGGGAGAGAGGAAGTGAGAGAAGGAGAGAAATGTTAAGGTAATCGGAAATTCGAAATGAAATTCGAAACGAAACAGATAATCGATTGTACGTTGTTTAAATTCGATTGCTAGAAAAAGAATCGATAAGAAGAGCGAAGCGGGAACGAAAAGTGGAACGGTGAAGGAAGGAATCTGTCGCGAAAGGTTGACTACATGTGTATAAGAAAGAAGAATTTAAAGAACTTACCATATAAAGTCCTTGCAATGACTGCAAAAAGTTGGTTGCTTGAAGAATCGCGGCATAAAGCTGTGATTCTTGACGACGTAGACATTTTTCTTTTTAAGGGCTCCCTTTCGACCTCGGATTTTCTTCGCGAATGCGGTGTTTGCATCGCCAGGCCCGAGGGAATCCTCGCACGTGTTGTTTGGTTCTTGATCGTCCGCCATCGGGCGTTCAACTGGTCGATTCTATTCTTCGAGAAAACGATAGGAGCGAAAAGCTCTGGAAGTTTGTTCGCAGTTCGGACACCTCTGCTCTACTCTTCCTCGCTGCACAGGGCCGCGGCTTTTCTTCGACTGTCACGCGTCAGTCGAAAGATGCACGCGCGCACACGAATAGAGAATCTACCTTTGCCGAAGAAGAGTAAGCTGTTCGAGAGAGCAAACAACCAGAGGGGTCAGCGGGCTTGGAAATATTGGAAAATGTAGGTAAACTATAGGGAAAACGAAGGAACGGAGTAGAGAAGAAATCGGAGAAAGAGAATATCGTTTGTTTGCGCGGTTGTCGAAACGCTTGACGTGTCGTGTCCAACGTGAACTCGCACGACGTGCGATAGATACTCGTAAATGTACTTGTCGCGGTAACTCGTGCCAAGACCGACGACCACCGTCAACGACTCTCTGCCCTCGCTCGCTGCCGTCGCTGTGCCACCACCTCCACCTCTTCCTCTTCCTCCTCCATCCGATTGCCCATGCCTGTACCTCATCCTCGCCCCACCCACCCCTTTCGATCTTTCTTACTCCTTACCTATGCTCGACCACGTTCGCCACGCGCCCGCGCACCTATACCCTTTCCCTCTCGCCCCTCGACCACCCAACCCCTAGCCCGAGATTACCTACCCGCAGCTTCCATCTCCACCCCCGCTCTTCACCTTACTTCCCTATCTTTCTTCCGTCTTTTTCCCTTTTCTCTTCGAATCAGGGTTTTCGCCTGCTCTACACCCTTTCCCTATTCCACTGTGTACCAAGTTTCTTCTTCCTCGAGCCGATTCTATTTTTCAAGTCCCGTTCAATCCAGTTCTTTTTCTCGACTTCCATATTTTTTTCCTCTTTTTTCCTCTTTTTTCCTCTTTTTTCCTCTTTTTTCCTCTTTTTTCCTCTTTTTTCCTCCTTTTTCCTCTTTTTTCCCCTTTTTTCCTCTTTTCTCCTCTTTTTCCATCTTTTTCTCTCTTTCTGTAACGTTTCACCTCTTTTACCCTTGGTTACGTATTCTTTCATCTATTGGCATATCTTTCCTGCATCATTCTATCAACCTCTCTCTGTCTTTCTCTCTCCCTCTCTCTCTCTCTCTCTCTGGCACACTCGCTCTTCCTCTTCTCCTCTGCATTTGCCTTCCCCTCTCTCGAACCGACCGATAATTTTAGATTCTCGGCGCAGTGGCTCAACACTGCCACTGCTCAGCCTGCACCGCGCACTCAAATATCGACATTCGACGTCCGCGAGAACCGCGAGCACACGCGACCTGACCGAAACCCCGTGGGAGAGCTCGGACTATCGGAAGAGGGGAGAACGAATGCACCGGCTAAACCTTCCCCTTGCATCCTAACTTTCTGTTAAATCGTTCGTTCTTTCCATTTATCCACTATTATGTACCGAAACTAACAATGTCCGCACCCTACATGCGTAACCTGTAATCATCTTTCCATAACTCAAATCGCTCGATCAATCGTTTGTTCCGTGACAATATAAAAGAAACATTTTCTTTTTTTTTATCGAATTAATCTAGAAAGGTATCGAAATGAAGCAAATTTAAAATTAACTACTCGAATAATCATCGACAGATTGGACCAGCCATGATTCTATCCGTAATCGTTCAACCGTAAAGATTGTAACTCGAGTTCTACCGCGCGGGTCAATAATACCTCCACCATCTATTTTTAATAACTAGACTATGCATAAAGTTTTCACGTACCGATCAAATGTTTTTTATACAGTTAATCACTTTCGTAAATATCTAGAACAAATTTGATGCATTTAATACGGATTTTTCAGTTTTCGATCACACCTAACGTAAGATAAATTTTTTATTTAAACGAGTAATACTTAGATAAACGATCGATAAAAAAAAATCATTAATCGTTTCGTGAGTTAAATAGCGTATCGTTGAATGACAATAATTTTTTTGTTATTTCATATAATATAATATAATATAATATAATACAATACAATATAATATAACATTTTCTTCTCGCGTATTCGTACATGTTTTAAATTCTACTAACGGATATCAGCCAATATCGACTAGCCAGTTGTGCCAACGTTAAAACCTCAATTTTTTGTTCTTGGGTTCAATTTAAACAAGTGTGGCGCATTGTTTAACGTCGTTTTCTATCCCTTTTATCATTGAATCGATTCGTTTGCTACAATGAAAATATTAAAATTTTATTGGATCCTTTTCGTCACTTCTTGCCTATCGTTTAGTATGTTCTATAAATATTAGTTCACAAATTATCTTTCTCTATTTACAAATGTTTTTAGGCCACGCCCTGGAATGCTACGTGTGTACCGATCAAGAAGGTAACAGAGAAAAATGTTTAAAAAGTACAAAAACTTGCGAACAAGGTCAAGATACTTGTTTAACGGAAATTAGGTGGGGAAGTAAGTTTTAAATTTTTTATAACGGTAAATTTTTTCGAAAACAATATTCGAGGTTATGTTTACATAAATTGTTGTTGTTGTTGTTGTTGTTGTTGTTGTTGTTGTTGTTCGTAGGTACATTGGAATGGTCACAGGGTGCAAAGAAACAATTTTTCGTTTCAAAAAAATGTGCCACGAGAAAAGAGTGCGAAAGAATAAAACATTCTAATATGGAAGATTGCACTTATATATGGTATCAAGATTGGAAGTGTTCGGATTGTTGTCAAGGGGATAAATGCAATTATTACGTTATCGTAAGTCATAGTTTCATTTTTTATTTTAAAAGCTTAAGTAGAATGCAACTACGTAACGTTTTCTTCGTGTCTTTTAGTCCGTAGCAGAAAAAGTACAAGCCTGTTGGTTAATTGTAATCGCTGCATTGATATCGATACAGGGTTTATGGAACAGAACGAACTGACGATAACGTGTGAAAAACGTTGCCTCAACGTCATATTTCACTCGATCAGAAGAATCACAGTTTTTTCATTACCAACTAAACAAATGATTATATACTGAATCTATTTTTATCGTAATAATTCGTACATCGATATATGTTTGCGTAGAGTGTATTTAAAAGTAAACAACTGTATTGTCATGTTCCGATGTATAGTAATAATGAGTATTTTATTTAGAAAACGGAATCTTTAGATGCACGAAGGTTTACAGGATAAATTTTCTAGATCGTTACGGGATAGTTTGGACGTTGTTTGTGCTGGGTAACTATAAAACTAGCCCGTACCTTAGAGCGGTATCCAACGTTATAATATCCGTCCGATACAAATGTTTTATATATTTTATACTTGTTAATAAAATTTTATATAATACGTAGCATACTTGGTTTTGAGACATTTTTTTAAGATATTTTAAGATATCACCCATGGAGTATCGTTACGATTGTTCGTAACGAATTTCGATCGTTATCTGGAAATTTTTATTTGTAGTCTGATAACAGAGAGAAAAAAAAAAAATAATAATAATAATAATGTAATGTAATGTAAAAAAAAAAAAAAAAAAACGTTTCAAAGAGGTAACGCGAGGAACAGGCCACGAACGAGACGACGTGTCTTCTTTTCGTGACGGATTATGTCGGTTAGAGGATATTCGATATCTGCACAGATAAGCAGAATCAAGAATAGTCGTTATACATATAAGAAAACAATTCTCTAGAAGAGTTCATACCGTTCGTTGTGCCGAGCGGGATTGTTTGGTGAATCACCGCTTAAACGGAAAAAATTTTTATACGATTTGTTCGGGTATCGCTGATGTAAGTATGATACAATTTTTGTTTTTCGTATTGTAAATATGCTGAATAAATTTCATCTAACGATGAAATAATTAGACGTTATAAATATATCGCGTACGTGGCGAAATATTCGTTCCTAAGGAAAACGTGGTACGTATGTATTCAAATAGGAATAGCCGCGCAAGTACGTGGGTGTATTTGAGCATACACGTGGGGATAATCCAATAGAAATGGTAATAACTGATACGTGTCCGTACATGGATTCGTTGCTGATTTTTATGGACTCGATTGACCGATACATCAACTATACGTATAGTTTAATAAATTGTGCTTTACCAGTTGCAAATATAATGGTTGACGTGATCGAGGATCGAAGCGATGTGAAAATTAGATTTCGATACGTGTCATTTTTCTCGTATTTGAGTTAAAAATTCCACCATTTTTGTTTTTTCCCCACTAAAAATAGACACATTTTAATAACGATATAACGTTTCAAACGAAGAGATAACGTTCGATTCCCGACTCAACGAGACCGAGAAGACGCTTTATTTTACGTCATCTAAACTTATCGATAAAATCAACAGAATGAAAGAGCGATCGTATCGGATCAGTTAAGAACGTAATATGCAGATGACCAATACAGACGAGGTTGAACGGTTCTAATCTATTAGCGGCGTCGAAACGATTCCGACCAATTGAATGATTTAGTTTGCTCGCACGAACACCGATCTTTCAGCTTCATTTAAAGACATTCTAATTAGCGGTTCTTTAGTTGCGAAGCAAATGTTTAGCCTGTAACAGGTCATTCATCGGATCATTCATCGTCCGACATTTCTTCGGGTAGGAATGAATTCTGCTTCGAGTAGACTTTACTCGGTGAGTGAATTAAAAAATAGTACAATGGTAGTTTCGATACAGAACAAATCATTTTTATGGGAAAAAAGAATTTTCCACTTCCTCTGTTATCGGTTGACTCGTAGAGAAACCAGAAAGAGAATTTGTTCTAGATATGGTGGTAAACAGTTGTAAACGTTGCTTTCAGTCGTACAATATGAAGAATTTGAAATTGGGTAAGATGTACAAAACGCTTAGTCGAAAAAGGGAAGTAAATGTTTCTCAGGATACGAAACTACCGAGATATCTGTCGACCATGGATCTCACAGCTCTTGGAATTGGCTCGACTCTTGGCGTGGGTGTATACGTGGTCGCGGGATCCGTTTCAAAAACGCTCGCTGGGCCTGCGGTGATAATTTCGTTTGCCATCGCCGCGATCGCATCCATGTTCGCAGGTATGATTTTAATCGTGAAGAAATTGAAGAAATTGAAGAAATTGAAGAAATTGGAAAGAAGAGACGATTCGAATTCGTATTTCACGTCATCTAGGTCTTTGCTACGCGGAATTTGGCGCAAGAGTTCCACGGGCTGGATCAGCATACGTATACAGCTACGTAACGATGGGAGAATTTACAGCTTTTATAATCGGTTGGACGCTAATTCTCGAGTACGTAATTGGCTCGGCCAGCGTGGTGCGAGGACTAAGCACTTACGTGGATGCCTTGTTCAACAACAGTATGAGAAATGCGTTTGAATTGGCGGCGCCTATCGACATCAGTCATCTCTCTTCTTACCCGGACTTTTTTGCCTTTGGAGTGACACTGATCTTTTCCGGTAAGAAACTATTCGAAAAATTGCTCGTGAAATTGCCTATTTCTTAACTTATTTGCCTGGTAAAGGAAAATTTTATTATAACTATTTGAATTTCACCAATTGAAATATCACTTGTCGTCTCGGTCAGCTGCGTTGGCGTTCGGAGCAAAGGAATCATCGGTGGCAAACAATCTCTTCACTCTTGTGAACCTCTCGGTGGTTCTGTTCGTGATAATCATAGGATCTCTTAAAGGTAAGATAAGATATAACTGTTTCCAACGATATTGTGGCCGACATTCTGTTGGGTAGATAGATTCTCTTTCGAATCCACTCTGTCGAATCCACTTCGACGAATAATGACCAACGATGAACATCCTTACGGATTAAAAACTAATTGTGCAATCTTTCTCGAACCACTTGGCACTCTGTTTGTGGTGGCATAGTCGCATCAAAAATCTGTCGGTATAGACGAAAGCCTGAGATACCGCAAAGCTAGCTGGCCAGTGAGCTCGAAATTCTTAAATCACACTGTTGTTTCAAACGATACAAAGCGTATTTAAATTAATCGACGTTCCTTCGTATGTGCATTACGCGGAAAGCTGACATATCCAATTGGCAAGCGAAGCCTACGTGTACGAAAAATGAGTGCTGTTACGGAACCGGAGGATTTGCCCCTTATGGTATAAAGGGTATCATAAAGGGAGCGGCAACGTGCTTTTACGGTTTCATCGGTTTCGATTGCGTCGCTACTACCGGAGAAGAAGCAAAAGATCCCCAAAGATCGATTCCAATAGCGATCGTTGTCTCGTTGACTGTCGTCTTTCTCGCCTATTTCGGCGTCTCTGCGGTGTTAACCACCGTCCTTCCTTACTACGAGCAGGATCCAGACGCCCCGTTTCCTCATATGTTCGACAGTATCGGTTGGAGCTGGGCGAAATGGCTGGTAACCTTAGGCGCTATTTCCGGCCTGTGCGCTAGGTAAAACTCGGACACGAAATATCCGTGATATGTACAACCTTTCAAACGATCCGAATCTTTTATAGCTTACTCGGCGCGATGTTTCCCTTGCCACGAATCATCTATGCGATGGCATCCGACGGATTGATATTCGAATGGATGGGAAGAGTAAGTTCCCGATTTCATACACCTTTGACAGGTACCCTCTCGGCGGGAATTCTTACAGGTTCGTATTTTGTATCCTACGATATCGTTTCACAATATATCGTTTACCATTGGCTACCAAATCATGTCATCGTCTACATTTTCAGGCGTTCTGGCTGCAATATTCGAATTGACTCAACTCGTTAATATGATGAGTATCGGAACGTTGCTTGCGTATTCGATCGTCGCAACCTGTGTGCTCATACTTCGGTAGAAGAAAAAAAAATAAAAGAATTAAAAATAAATAAATAAATAAATAAATGAATAAAATATATTAATTCGAGTTGTAATAATTTAATACAGCGATTTATCGATTTATCGATTTATCGATTTATCGATTTATCGATTTATCGATTTATCGATTTATCGATTTATCGATTTATCGATTTATCGATTTATCGATTTATCGATTTATCGATTTATCGATTTATCGATTTATCGATTTATCGATTTATCGATTTATCGATTTATCGATTTATCGATTTATCGATTTATCGATTTATCGATTTATCGATTTATCGATTTATCGATTTATCGATTTATCGATTTATCGATTTATCGATTTATCGATTTATCGATTTATCGATTTATCGATTTATCGATTTATCGATTTATCGATTTATCGATTTATCGATTTATCGATTTATCGATTTATCGATTTATCGATTTATCGATTTATCGATTTATCGATTTATCGATTTATCGATTTATCGATTTATCGATTTATCGATTTATCGATTTATCGATTTATCGATTTATCGATTTATCGATTTATCGATTTCACGACATAACTCGGTATTACGCGTTTCTTCGATTGTTTCAGATACGAAGAGAGCGAAGCGTATGAAAAAGAAGAAGATCGTGATCCAACAACTTTGAAATTTATTGCGAAACAATTAATTAACGCCAATCACTTGAATCATTCGACGAGATTAACATCACAAATCGTTACCGGTCTTGTCCTGTGTTACGGTAATGTCCTGCGTTTACCACTCGAATTAAGTTAACCAATTTATTTACTATTTAATTTTAACAATCATACTTACCGCTTACTTTTCAGTTATTCTATGTATTTGCATTAGTAGTATGGTTTCGATTTTTGCCGATGAAATAACCAGCGGTAAAATTACCTTCGTTATTCCATTGGCAATTCTAATAAACATTCTGATTGTTACTCTTACGTTTATTTATCTGCAACCTACTTCTGGAAAAAAGCTTGCATTTTCGGTACGTATATTATATTCATGACCGTATAAACGTTTTATTTAAAATAATATTATTTTAATAATAATAGAGGAATTTCGTTTTTAGGTTCCGCTGGTACCATTTTTACCTTCTCTCAGTATTCTCATTAATATTTATCTCATGATGATGTTGGATAAAATGACATGGATTAGATTTTTAATATGGATGGTAGTAGGTAAGTACGCGATGCGAAACGAATCGATTATAGCAAACAAATCGATTGTCTTGTTTCTCGTAGGCCTAGGAATATATTTTTGTTACGGTGTTTGGCACAGTAAAATGGGAAAGAGTAAATACACGAAATCGGCTGAAAATGTTTCCGATAACGAAGAAATATGGAAAATTAACCAATTTCCCAGATTTACATGACACATTTTTTTTCTCTCTCTATTCTGTATTTTATTCTTGTAATAAAAATTTTATACAAAAGTAAAGATACTTAATTCGATTTATTTAATTGACTGGACAGTGATGTAATAATATTCATGTAAGTCTTGCCGTCAATATCTTCGAAATAAACGGATAGAAAGAATATTTATAGATCGATATTCTTTATATATAGAATAATATTATAAATGATTTTACTAAATTATACAAAACGGTTTCAACTTTAAAGAGCAAACAGAGATTTAAGATCGTTGAGCGTGAGTTTCGAAACCGCAGAATTTTTATCACCGCTGAGAACATTCTGAGCTATTTCCAATTTCTGTTCTTGCAAATTTTTTATACGCTCTTCTATCGTGTCCTTGCAGATAAATCTAAGAAAAAGTACATTAAATGACACAACGGTTTCTTTCCAGTCGTTATTTACAAACGTTAATAACTAACTTATATATAAAAACATTTTTCCTCTGTCCGAAACGATAAATCCTATCTTGAGCTTGTACTTCTAACTGGGGATTCCAATGAATATCTATCATCAACAAATGATTTCCTCCTACCAAGTTTAATCCGACACCACCGGCAGTAAGCGAAAGCAATAATATTTTTGGGTTGCTATTCGGAGTATTGAACGAATCCATTACACCCTGTAAAAATATCCCATCCATTCGAAACGATATCGCTTAATGCGACCGAAAATATATAATATAATATTTAACTGTAAAAATTACCTGTCTTTCTTTGATGGGTACATTGCCTGTGAACATCTTAAAAGTTGCGCCTTTTACCGACGATAAACAAGATGCGACGATATTCAACATACTGGTCCATTGAGAAACAATGATCATTTTATCGTTTTTTTGTAAAATTTCCTCCGTTTTATGAAGCACCATCTTCATCTACGGTCCGAAAACACATGCATAAGTAAATTAAACGTAAGCCAACTGATGTCGAACAAATTATAGATAGAAATACCTGACGCTTGATGATTAAAAACATCTGGTGTAGCTTACCTTGGAACTTATACGATCTAACTTAAAGACAGGATTCTTAGATGTGAGTAAATTGGTGGCTACTCGATGATCAACGCCTATCTCTCTTTCATTTGTCTCTCCTTCGTTATCTTTTGATTCGTGTAACGTTATATTATTCATATGTGATAAAAGGTCTGAATCGAAATTTTCTGTCTCGATTATTCCGCTCTCTTTCATATCTTCTTGATCCAGCATTGAATGAATAAGGGATGGGTGAACACAAATTTGACGTAATCTTAATAAAAGAACCAAAATTTCGTGCGCTTTGACATCGGCATGTAACGATAATAGTTTGTTTTGCGCCTTCGTGAATTGAGTATTTTTGTCTGGAAAAAAGAAAAGGAGAATCGATTGTTTTTACACACCATTAACATAAAATTCTAATATACTTACTTGGATTCGAAAGAAAGGATGGTTTGTCGTATTTTCCAGAACCTAAATCAATCATATGATCTTTCTCAGCCCTTTGTGCTAGAAATTGAGCAAACAACGTACGAGAATAAATTAATACTTTCTCATACACCAACTGTTCCTGTGGATCGAGTTTTACCAATACTTCTTCTATAAACTTTTCCGGAAGACTCTCTAACGCGCCATTAGCTTGAAGCTCCTGTTTGGTTCTACGTAACATTAACGTCTTCATGACGGTTGCCAATCGTTGACGACCTGCGGCATTTTTGTTATCGACCCAACGTTTCCATACTCGTAAATCGTCGAAAGGAGAACACCTGAGAAACTTTAAAATGGAATATAAATCCATTTCCTTATTCTGAATAGGTGTCCCGGTAAGAGCCCACCGTTTACTCGTTAAAAGACCGCACACTGCTTCGGAAGCTTGACTTTTATGATTTCGAATTATATGCGCCTCGTCGAGTATAACGCGTTCCCAATGAATCTTATATACCGTAGAATTAATCTTAAATTCACGGGTTAAGATGTTATAGGTTGTAATCACTACATCATTTTTTGCTAATCTTTTCGGTACATTTTCCCGATTTGTACCATGATAGACTTCAACCGAAAGCATACCGCGCTTACATCTATGGTTTATTTCATTTTCCCACTGCGATAACAAAGATGCAGGACAAACCACGAGTGTCCCACCTTTATGTCGCAATGGTGTACTGTTGTAATCAATCCACTCCTCGTCGCTACTCTCTTCCGATACTTTTGATTTATTTTTAGCGATGCTAGCTATGATCAGAGATATCATTGTTAAAGTTTTACCCAAACCCATATCATCGGCAAGGACACCACCAGGGGGTCTTTGTTGTTCCCTCCACATCAACCATGCTAACGCGTGTTGCTGATGCGGCATTAATTTTACTTTCAAGCCTTGCGGATCTTCTGCCCTATCTTCCTCGCTCGGTCTGGCTACAAGGGAGCCGTGCAAATCTTCCAATCTATCCACCGTTAATGCTAATTCTCTCTCCAGTGTTGCTTGAGCTTTTTTCCCAAGCTCTGTAACTTCCGGAGATAATCTTGGTTTCATCGGTATGCTATCTAAATCGCAATACGACTCTTTCCGTGTACTAAGTTCTTCCTTGACGAATGACATTTCTTGTCTCATCGAGTGTTGTTCAGTTTTAACAGTTTCCGTTAAAGGTGTATTTTTCAATTCGAGTGCTATTTCTTCTATTTCCGTTTCTTGCATCGCGATACTTTCACGTAACTTTTCGCCTTTATCTGGTAACAAATCAATGTTGCCAGCAGTTAGCAACAGCTAGAAATATAATAATATACGTCTATAGCATTTATCGTGTATATTTCACTTTCTAGTTTCTACTATTTCTCTAGTATTTATTAGCGCAACAATTATATTTACCTTTGTCTTACTTAACTGATTTTCTAAATGTTCCATTTTACAAACAAGAAGAGCTCTTTTTTGTGCGACCAATGGGTCTATATTACCAACACCGATTTCTTGTTTCGCTAAAGATATCGCAACTTCGGACTGCGAACTATTTTTTTCGCTTCCACGAGAATCTAAAAACCGATTTAGCACGAATATGATGAATTTATGATATATAATTATGAAAAAAAAAAAAAGGAAAAGAAAAAGAAAAATTATAAAATATCTGTACCGGAATCGGTTGAAAGATATGATTTTTTATGCTTTATAGTTTTCGCATAGGCACGTTCTTCGGTTGGACTATTACGGCTGGACACATTTTTAGATACATTAGAAACATTTGCCTCCGAGTCATCCTTCCTGTTCTTTAAAACATTTTGTAATTCTTTCTCCTTCTTTGTTTCATCGTGGTATTCCATCGATTGTTCGGACTCGTCTAATAGATAGAACGATGAAAAAATTAATTCAAAATTATTGGATTCGACGAAATGCAACAATACCGTTTGAAATATTATCATCGGTGTTATCCTCCTCGCTTCCATCGAGCGATACAATATTATTTCCGTTATCATCACTGGCATCTTCATCGTCAAAATAATAAGGAATATACTTCTTAATTCTATGTTTAATTGCTTTCTCCGTCGATGACAATTTTTCGGGGAAAGAAAATCTAGATGTTAAAAAATATAATTCAATATAAAAGGTTCGAATAGTTTTGAACGATACTAAACTGAAACACGATAAAAAGAGTAAATATGTTTACCTTTCTGGTGTAAAATTTTCAGAGGCATTTACACTGCTTTCGCTACTTTCGATCACAAAAATTTTCTCTTTCTCTTTCTCAGCGCTTTCGTTAACATCTTCATCGCTGTCAGAAATAACGAAAGATTTATCTTGCGCGGCACGAGACGAATCCCGCCACAAACCGAAACTTTCATCCATTCGAGCTTCTATAAATTTTGTTAATTCTCATTAATTTTATAGAATTGTAAAGATTCACATTGATACATAATATAAAGAATTACTCGTTAAAAGTAAAATTTAACCGAAGCTTATTCAAAATCATAAATATCACGCGAACATGAACTATGGAATAATATAGTACGACGTATCGCTAGATTATTTTTATAATAGTAGGAAAATAAAATTTTAAACGTTCGTCGTAGTATTATTTTAATAAAAATAAAAATAAATGTAAATGTATCGGAAAGATTTGGAAATTTACATTTAATTTATAATTTATAAATCAAGAAAAATGAAAATTTTAACAAGTAACCGTTTTGTCAGTGGTTTTCTTTTGCTAAGGTTTCTCACAGAATGATATCAAGGTTCCGATAATTTCCCTATCAACGTAAGATTGCTGGGTCTAGTTGGATCCAGCGTTAAGTCGTTTTCCCTGTCTGAACACAAATCTTAAACTTGTTCGAAATCGGTACAAGTTCTGTCGATTCGAAGCAAAACGGGTGATCGAAATATTTAAGAAATGGCCGATTTTTTAGATTCAGAAGCGGAAGAAAGCGAGGTATTCGTATCGTTACATATCATTAATATCATTGTCCGAATAATATTGTAAACTCTTTTAATCGTCCGAAACTTATGCCACTGACTTTGATGTTTTATTGAAATTTAGGAGGAGGAGGAGTTGAACGATAATGAAAAAAAAAAACTGAAGAAAATAAAAGCTGTGGAAGAAAGCGATGAAGAAGAGGAGGAAGGTGAGGATAGAGTAATGCGTTCCAAGGTTGTATCATAATTTCTTGTAAAGAATCTTTTGCATTTAAATAATACAGTTCTTTTTCCATAATTGTTGTACGACAGTGATATGTTTATCATTCGTTTACAGACGACGAAGATCGTTTACGCGAAGAACTTAAAGATCTCATCGATGATAACCCGATAGAAGAGAGCGAAGGTGAAGACAGCGATGCTTCGGGAGCATCTAAAAAACGTAAAAAAAGCGACGACGAGGATTTTGATGATCGGTTGGAAGACGAAGATTACGATTTGATAGAAGAAAATTTGGGCGTCAAAGTCGAGAGAGTACGTACGATATAAATAATTGATTCGAAGAATGTAAAATAAGACGGATAAAGTGATGCGATTCTTTAGAAACGTTTCAAACGCCTCCGCAGGATTCAAGACGAAGAATCAGAGGAGGAACAGGAGAAGGAAGTGGACGACGATAGGGATGCTATTGCAAATGAGCTTTTCGAAGGCTCCGGAGATGTAAGTAACATTTTTAACACAACTCTTCGAATACTTAATAATATTTGTACTTATTGCCACATTTACATCAGGAAAGGGAGATTACTATGGTATGTATGTACAACTGTGTACGACGATGGTGATAATAATATCTATAAAGGAAAAGAAAAAAGAAAAAAGAAAAAAGAAAAAAACTTGAAATATTTATTTACCTTTGGTTTTATTTTGTTTTTTTGTTTTTTTGTTTTTTTGTTTTTTTGTTTTTTTGTGTTTTTGTGTTTGATTACTTATTTTTGATACCTTTCATTATTATGCATTAGGAAGATGAAAGGAGAAGCGAACGTAGTCACAGACCCGAAGTGGACACGTTCGACGAAGAGGGAAGCGAGGGAGAATATACAGACGCTGACGATTTTATTGTCGATGACGATGGTAGACCAATTGCTGAAAAACGTAAAAAGAAAAAGCCAATCTTCTCTGACGCGGCCCTGCAAGAAGCTCAAGATATATTTGGCGTTGATTTCGATTACGATGAATTTGGTAAATACGGCGAAGAGGATTACGAGGAAGAGGAAGAAGAGGAAGAAGAGGATGAATACATGGACGATGAAGACGCGGAAAGACCGCGAAGGCCGAAGAAACAGATGAAAAAGAAGACTACGAGAAAAAGCATTTTCGAAATTTACGAACCAAGCGAACTTAAACGCGGTCACTTCACCGATATGGATAATGAAATACGTAATACGGATATACCTGAAAGAATGCAACTTCGTTCCATACCTGTTACACCAGTTTCAGAGGGTTCCGACGAGTTAGATCTAGAGGCAGAATGGATCTACAAACAGGCTTTCTGTCGACCAACTATTTCGATTCAAGACGCACACTTAAATGCTGAGGCTAAGGAAAGAGCTCGAAAGGGACCCCAGACGATCGGTAAAATAAAAAAGGCTTTAGACTTCATGCGAAACCAACAGTTCGAAGTGCCTTTCATATCATTTTATAGAAAGGAATACGTTCTACCGGAACTAAATATTAACGATCTTTGGAAGGTGTACAAGTTCGATGCGAAATGGTGTCAGCTTCGTCAGAGGAAAGAAAATTTATTAAAGTTGTTCCATAAAATGAGAAATTATCAGTTAGACGAGATTATGAAAAATCCCGATGCCCCTTTGCCAGACAACGTACGATTGATTAAGGAGGATGACATAGAACGATTGAAAAACGTACAAACCAGCGAAGAACTGAACGATGTTTATCATCACTTTATGTTATACTACAGTCATGAAATTCCAGCGATGCAAGAGGCTGCTCGTCGGAAGGAAAAAGAAGCGCGGAAAGAAGCAAAGATTCAAAAGCGAAAACAGGAAATCGCAGATGCCGAGGAAAATGGAGAAGATCCTGGACCCGAAGAGGAAGTAGATGCAGAAGAAGAAGAAGAAGAAACAGACGAAACATTGAAACAGGCTGTTCGAAGTGGGCCGTATTCTATTTGCAGGCGAGCCGGTCTTGACAGCCTGGCAAAAAAGTTTGGTCTTACTCCTGAACACTTTGCTGAAAATTTGCGAGACAATTATCAACGACACGAAGTGGATCAAGAACCCACGGAACCTTTGATCGTTGCCAATGAATATTGCAGTCAGATATTAAATAGTCCGGAAGAGGTACTAAAAGCTGCTCAATTAATGGTAGCGATTCAAGTGGCGCGTGAACCTTTGGTAAAGAAGTGCGTCCGCGAAATGTATATGGAACGAGCAAAAATATCTGTGAAACCAACGAAAAAAGGAATGAAAGAGATAGACGAAAATCATCCGATTTACGGTATGAAGTATTTGAAGGACAAACCGGTGCGTGATCTGGTCGGTGATCAATTTTTAAATTTGGTCATTGCCGAAGAAGATAAATTAATCACGATAGCGTTAAGTGACAGCATCGAAGGGAATACCAGTAACAACTATGTTGATGAGATGAAGCAGCTTTATTATCGAGACGAGTTCAGTAAAAATGTTCAAGATTGGAATGCATTGAGAGTCGGAAGCGTTGAAATGGCACTTACGCGCATAGTCCTACCGAGCCTTAAAAAAGAGTTACGAACAAATCTGATCGCAGAAGCTAAGGAATGCATAATGAGAGCATGCTGTCGTAAAATGTACAATTGGATCAAAGTAGCCCCTTATACCTGTGAATTTCCCGAGGAAGAAGACGATGAATGGGACACCGCTAAAGGTCTTCGGGTTATGGGTATAGCTTATGTTCCAGATTATTCTCAAGCCGCGTTCACTTGTTTAATCGCTCCAGATGGAGAATGCACCGATTATTTGAGATTGCCCCACTTGATGAAGCGAAAGAATAGTTACCGAGATGACGATAAAACTATGAAAGAAGCCGATTTGTTGGCGATTAAGAATTTTATAGCAACGAAAAAGCCGCACGTTGTAGCGATAGGTGGTGAATCGAGAGAGGCAATGATGATCGCGGCTGACGTTAAAGAATGCATCGCCAATCTGATAGAAGAAGAGCAGTTTCCAAGCATTCAGGTGGAAATCTGTGACAATGAGTTAGCTAAAATTTACTCGAACAGCAACAAAGGTGTATCCGAATTTCGAGATTACCCAGAATTATTGCGACAAGCTATCTCACTGGCGAGAAGAATGCAAGATCCCTTGGTAGAATTTTCTCAATTGTGCACTGCTGACGAAGAAATTTTATGCCTGAAGTATCACGGTTTACAGGATCAACTGCCAAAAGATGAACTTCTAGATAACTTATACTTAGAGTTTGTTAATCGCGTGAACGAAGTTGGCGTCGATGTGAACAAGGCAGTACAGCAAGCTTATTGCGGAAATTTGGTTCAATTCGTGTGCGGCTTGGGACCTAGGAAAGGACAGGCATTGATCAAGATGTTGAAGCAAACCAATCAAAGGTTGGAGAATAGAACGCAGCTTGTAACCGCTTGTCACATGGGACCTAAGGTTTTTATTAACTGCGCCGGTTTCATCAAGATAGATACGAACAGTTTAGGAGATAGCACCGAAGCGTACGTTGAAGTCCTCGATGGATCCCGAGTACATCCAGAAACGTACGAATGGGCGAGAAAAATGGCAGTCGACGCTTTGGAATACGACGATGAGGATGCTAATCCCGCCGGAGCTCTCGAAGAGATTCTCGAATCTCCCGAAAGATTGAAAGATCTTGATTTGGACGCGTTTGCCGAAGAGCTCGAGAGACAAGGTTTTGGCAACAAATGCGTCACGTTATACGATATCAGAGCCGAATTGAATTGCAGATATAAAGATTTACGCGTAACGTATCAGTCGCTAAGCTCGGAAAGGTTGTTCGATATTCTAACAAAAGAAACCCCGGAAACATTTTACGTGGGAAAACTAGTGCTTGCAACGGTGATAGGGATAAGCCATAGGAAACCGCAGGGCGATCAATTGGATCAAGCTAATCCCGTAAGAAACGACGAAACTGGATTGTGGCAATGTCCTTTTTGTCTGAAAAACGACTTTCCAGAGCTCTCCGAAGTATGGAATCATTTCGACGCCGGTGCTTGCCCTGGCAAAGCTACTGGCGTAAGATTGAGATTAGATAATGGAATATCAGGTTATATTCATATTAAAAATTTATCCGACAGACACGTTGCGAATCCCGAAGAAAGAGTGAGCATAGGACAAATAATACATTGTCGCGTAATAAAGATCGAAGTAGAGCGATTCAGTGTCGAATGTACGAGCAAAAGTAGCGACCTCGCGGATAAAAATCACGAATGGAGGTGTGTAAGAGTTAAAATTTTATTTTTCGTCAATTGAAACTAATGTGTACCGACCTTGAAAATTTGTTTACTTTCAGACCCCAAAGGGATCCGTTTTATGACTCGGAAGCAGAGCAGAGGGATGCGAAAGTTGAAGAAGACGCGAAAAAGGCGAAACAACGGCAGACATATGTAAAACGGGTAATCGTACATCCCTCTTTTCACAACATCAGTTTCGCAGAGGCTGAAAAATTAATGCAAACTATGAAACAAGGAGAAGCAATAGTTAGACCGAGCAGCAAAGGTGCCGATCACTTGACGGTCACGTGGAAAGTCACCGATGAAATTTATCAGCATATCGACGTAAGAGAGGAAGGAAAAGAAAATGCCTTTTCTCTTGGACAAAGCCTGTGGATCGGAAACGAAGAATTCGAAGATCTCGATGAAATTATCGCCAGACATGTTAATCCTATGGCCGCGTATGCTTCGGAATTACTCGATTTCAAGTACTATAAGCCAACCATAGAAGGCATTAAGGATAAAGCGGAGGATATATTGAAAGAACAAAAGAAAGAAAATCCTGGAGGAATCCCCTATATAATATCCACCGCAAAGGTTCGTAATATATATATATATATATATATATATATATTTTCGAATAGGTCCTTCCTTCCTAATAATACGTAACGAACGTAGGAATATAGTTATGATAATTAGTCTACATTTTCCTTTTCGTTTTCGTATCGTTTTCGTATCGTTTTCGTATCGTTTCAGAATTATCCTGGAAAATTTCTCTTGTCTTACCTTCCGCGAACTCGATGTCGTCACGAGTATGTGACGGTATCGCCAGAAGGATTTCGATTCAGGGGGCAAATGTTTGGTAGAGTGAACGACCTGTTCAGATGGTTCAAAGAGCATTTTCGCGACCCAGTACCTGGACAATCTACTCCTAGTACCCCACGTGGTGCTATGACGTCTAGAACACCTTATCATACAACGCCAGGAGCAGTGAGTGGTAAGTGTCTCAATTAGCATCGATTTGTCGAAACTATTACGCATCGATCTTATCGTAACGATTATCATAACGTTGCAGGAATGAATCAAGAAGCTATACAAAGAGTGGCGCAAAATCTTCCCCATCACATGTTACATTCTTTAACGCAAGTCGCGAATCAAACTCCGCATCACTATCCACCCCACACGCCAGGAACTGCAAGCGCCGCTGGTTATGGCGGAGTTCACACTTATCCTAATACGCCCTACACACCTTCTGGACAAACGCCTTTCATGACACCGTATCAGACGCCACATCATACTCCCCATCATCATGGTCAACCAACTCCGAGATACGGCCAGCAAACACCCAATCATCAGCAAGGTTCTTTTATTCATCCACCGCCTCCTTCGGGAATGACCGCCCCAGGACATCACAGATCGACTCCATCGCACAGGCCCACTCCTCCTATGTCGACACCCGGCGATCCTATGGATTGGAAAAAAGCAGCAGAAGCGTGGGCAAGGTTAAAAACTGGACCGCGCGTGTCGTAAGTATATTTTCTTCTCGACTTGATACGTTCAATGGGCGTATATTTTTTTTTCTTTTTTTCTTTTTTTCTTTTTTTCTTTCTTCTTTATAGTGGTTCTACTCCAAGATACGAAGAATCTAGGAAAACTCCACGAAACTACGAGGAATCGATCGGAAGAACAACACCACGAAATAGAACTTCGACTCGAACACCTTCTTACAAATCTCCTCGAGGTACACCGCATACCAACTCTAGTCCTCGGAGTATGTCTCTTAGCGGAGACGGTACTCCTTTATACGATGAAAGCTAACAAGATCATTTGTGCATAATAAATCGTGCTTTTCAAGTATATCGTACCGTATGATATAAAAAAAAAAAAAAAGAAAGATATCAACCAAGTTTATAAGAGAATCGAGATTCTCTCATCGCATTGAAAATGCTCTCAACGTAGAACGTCAACGATACTGTATAAAATTATTCGCCGAGCCCATTTATCGAAGAATAATAACAGACCGATATATTCTTCTCTTGTACGTTGATATACTTCATGTGCTACCTTATTACACGACGTACTCGATTCTCTTGAAAATAAATAAATAAATAAATTAATTAATTAATTAAATAAATATATATATATGTATGTATGTATGTATGTATGTATGCATGTATGTATGTATGTATGTATGTATGTATGTATGTTTTAAAAAGATGTGTCCGATGTAAAAAAGAATCGTAAACCTTCAATTTTACTTACATTTTTATTCACTACGTGCTAATTCATACAAAATCATACAAAATCATACATTAATATGTATAACATATTTTTGTTTTAGTTTTGATTTTAAAGACACTGAGTTATTGTATATTAACTTAGGAACGTAACATGTTTCTTACATACTTTATATACAGTTGTTAAATTNAGATTCTCTCATCGCATTGAAAATGCTCTCAACGTAGAACGTCAACGATACTGTATAAAATTATTCGCCGAGCCCATTTATCGAAGAATAATAACAGACCGATATATTCTTCTCTTGTACGTTGATATACTTCATGTGCTACCTTATTACACGACGTACTCGATTCTCTTGAAAATAAATAAATAAATAAATTAATTAATTAATTAAATAAATATATATATATGTATGTATGTATGTATGTATGTATGCATGTATGTATGTATGTATGTATGTATGTATGTATGTTTTAAAAAGATGTGTCCGATGTAAAAAAGAATCGTAAACCTTCAATTTTACTTACATTTTTATTCACTACGTGCTAATTCATACAAAATCATACAAAATCATACATTAATATGTATAACATATTTTTGTTTTAGTTTTGATTTTAAAGACACTGAGTTATTGTATATTAACTTAGGAACGTAACATGTTTCTTACATACTTTATATACAGTTGTTAAATTACACTATTAAATAATAAAACAATTTTATCTTGTAATTTTTAATTAATTTTCCAGTAAATACGATCGACGTTTCCTTTTCAAGTGAAACAAAAATAAAAATCAACTTTTCGAACAATGAACAATCGATATGCACTTCCATCGTATGTAAACAAAATTTATTGAACTTAACGGTACTTTACACGTGAGAAACCTGATCGTCGGATAATACGTCGTCTTCAATTGGAATATCTTGATAATAGGTACACACTAAAGCATGGTATTTCTCAGCTGAAGCTCGATGATCCCTAAACACGAATAAATAGACCGTGACAATAATATCAAATACAAGATGACAAAATTAATACTAACAACGTACTTGTAAATTACATTTGGTTAAAAGAGGTGACAAATGACGTATTCGGTTCGATACTCCTTCTTTCTTTCAATTTTTTTTCTATCAGTTTCACAGTATCAACGCCTGCGCAAAGTTCATGCTAAAATAATAACATAATTATATATCTGATAGTCTTATAAAACATTTATCATCAATTATATATCCTTGGTAAATCCCTTACCGAATTTTCAACATTTACATGCAAGAAATTAGATGGTTCTTGTTGAGTCGTCTTAACTTTCTGGTTCTGTTAAAGTAAACAAAATGAATAAGCAAAAATAAGAACGAGAAAATTGAACAAGTAATATTACCTTGTTTACAGAGGTACTTTCATCATCGCTGGAACTGCTCGACTCTGACGCTTGTTGCAATGTTCTTCTCTTATTTGTCGTCGCAAATTCTTTGGATCTATTATTTTCGACCTTTCTCGGATCATTTGCAATTTTTTTAACCCATTTTTCTGGCGAGCTTGCAGTTGTATTCTACAATATGAAATTCAAATATTTTTTTTTTTTTTTTTTTAATTTCTTTTTTATAAAGCACTATGGACTATGCACCATGCATCGCATTCATTTATCCTGAATAGCGACGATAGATACCTCTAATTCGTCTAAACTGCTTTTGTTACTTCTATCTTTTTTTTGTTGCTTTGATTTTTTCATATGTTTACTTTTACCGAAACTTTCATAGGAAGAAGTTACTAAAGAATTTATAGAAGTGCCAGGATTATATACCGGATTGTTATCTTTCAATACTATGCGTTCTCCTGAAAAACAGAAAAAACCCAAATATAAATTGCGTTTATATCTTTATCATTTCTATAGATATGAAGAAAATGAGGGAAAAAAAATAAATCTTCACTTCTTACCTGTCCAATAACTTAATGGAGGTATTATTCTTCTACCTTTGGAACTTATACCGACATTAATGGCATCCATCGATGCATCGTTTGATATTTCTGTCGTGTCTGGAGTATTAATACCGCTGGTAGCTTAACCGTGAACAGTTTCCATATAGAATTTAAAATCAAAAAGATACCAATATCACGTAATAATTACTATTTACTATTAACTTACCATTTTGCAATGACTGCCATATTTTACAAAATTGTTCTATTTTAGTAGGACAACCATGACGACATTGATTCAACAATTCTTTAGGTACAACTATATAAAATATAACATACGTAACATACGATTAATTAATAAAGCATAACTGTTAATATTTAATTATTATTATTATTATTATTATTATTATTATTATTATTATATGTTACATTTAAACTTCTAACCATGTTTTGTATTATTTAAGTCACCGATTAGTTGATAAAATTCATGACGAACCGTCTCGATAAGTTTTGGCGATATACGACGAAGTATTATATCCGTTTTAAATTTTCTATGCACAACGTGGTGAGCGTCGCTATAAAAATGTAATACATTTTACACTGAATTAATAACGTACAATGCACATCTTAATACTTACTTTAATAATTTTCCCTCGAAAATTAAATGTAATCCTGATTTGTATAAAACTCTTGGTGTCCAGGCGGATAATAATCTAGGTTTATAATCATGAATAGGTTCGTTATCTTGGGAAACTTTTAAATTATCCTGTGACGATTTTTTCGAAATACTAGAATCCATGTTATTCGATTGGACTTTAATGCAATCGGATAATGAATTTGAATTCACTTTTCTAATAGAATTAGATTTTATAGGCGACTTTTTCTGTATCAGATTTCTATGTTTAACTTTTCGATCTAATTCTTTAATATTCTTATTTTCATCTTCGGTCAGATTTACTCTACAGTTTTGTAAAAAACGTTCCGATTGTGTACTTCTAATTCCTATATCAACAGGAATTGAACTAATAATAACAGGTTTTATTAAATTGTTTATGGTATTTTTCGAACGAGACGAAAGATCTTCAGGCTGTTGACAAGATAAATTATTTTCATGTTGATTATTCGTATTTCCGGTTCCTTTTGGGTTATTAGTTTCTATGCAAGAATCCGCCTTTATCATTTTATTCTTACCTTCTTTAGGCACATTAGTCTTACATTCATCGCTTTTAATTACTTCGTATGAATGATGCAGTTTTACAGTAGGTTTATGAGTAGCCGTTGAGTTTTCTTGTACGAAGCGTTCCTGCATTTCGTCTACATTTTTATCTTTCGTAAACTCGTATAATTTATCCCATTGCCCTCTTTTCACAATATCAAATTCGTCGTGTTTATCAATGCTACTTTGAATATTTGAACTCGGATATTTTTTTACTTTTGAAGCATCTTTCTCGTCTTCTATAACGCTGACACTAGAATCATTAAGATCCGTATCATTCACTTTTTTGGCTCTCATTGATTTCATGTAACTTTCATTAACACAACCTGAAGCAATTATAGGTATATTTGAAGTACGTTGCTTTTTTATGGTACCATAATTATGATCAATTCCATCTTTCCTTATTTTACGTTTACAAGGTTTTAGTATAGTTTTCTTTTTCCATAATATCCGTTCTATCGATATCTTGGGAATTCCTGTATAAATTTCACTTTCACTGCCGGAACTATTGCTACTGTTATTTCTATTCATTTCTGCAAATGTTCTTTTTCTTTGCGATAAATCATTATGGTCTGTAACTTTAATATCTATAGAATTTTGCAACGGAATCAATTCAGAATGGACATACTCTGTCGATTTTTCATTTATTTTATTATTTTGTTCTTGTATCGTGTGCTTGTCTTGCTCCCATTCTAAATCTTCGACAGAAGGTTTATCTTCTGTAATCGATGAAGACGATGCGACATAATTTAAGCAATAAATCATATCGGTAACTTTATTAATATATTCTTGAGAATGATTTTTATCCGTTAAACTCTTTACAAGAAAGTCTAATTTATATTTCAATTCATTAGCTGTGGTTATAACGCGACAACAATTTAAGTTTCTGTTTTTTTCTTGTTTATAGTTTTCTTTGTCATTACTATATTGATTTATTGAAGATCGAACGTTGCCCCCCGTATGAAATAAATTTTGATTTGTATCAGATACACATGTTTGCGTGGATGAATCATTTTTCTTACAATTATGTAAATTACGATTTTGAACGCTGTTTGACCGTAAGATATTACAGGTACATTCGGCATCAAATGATGCTTCAGATGCGCGTACTTCTTTAAACGACTTTAAATTTGACTCTTTCTGTATTGGACTTTTTGAATAGCTAAATGTAATATCTGTTACTTCGCTTTTTATATCATCGTCGCTGTCTGTAATGGGTGTAGGCCAACGAAAAGTAACATTACACCCTGTTTGTACAAAATTTCTCCAAATGTGACAAACGTTGTCCCAGTCGTCGGGAAATCCATTGTAAAATTTACATCTGACATAATCTGGTAATTCTAAATGTAATAAATAAAATTAAATACACCAAAAGCCCAGGTATACGAAACATAGTCGAATACTATAAAATATTTACCATACTCATCGTCGACAATATTTCCTTGCAAGCGATACAAATGTTTAAAAATAGACACAACATCCGTACTTGTCAATCTTCTTATAACAGGCTTGCTCCGAACAACTTTTCCACTAACATAATAAACGCAATAATAAGTGAATATTTAAATGAAAATAACATTAAAATTGTAAATTCTATTTGTTATATATCTTACCATTCTAACGTTCCTTTAATAACCAAGTGGCTTTGTTCGTTTAGAACGACTTTCCATTTTGTAAAAGTCCTGATACTTCTACTTTGGTAACCGATAGAATTAATTTGTAACGAACTAAAAGTATCATTGTATTTTCCATTGCTGTTAAAAGATTTGTAATTTTGTTTTTCTACAGCTGATTCACTATCAATATCAGAACCAACGTTTTCATTCTGTGGAACAGGTTTCGCAAAATCATATGTTACCGTGGTATTTGATTTTCTACGCTTATGAAATTGAGAAACAGATTTGGGTGGTGGCATTATAAGATTGTCCTTTCGACAGTCACTTTCTTCGTTAAACTTTTTAACGCTAGATGTGACGATCATTTTACGATGATTGTTAATATCTTTTCTGTTCAATAGCATATTCCTCAAATTATTACTCGATGAAACAACCTCGCTCCCAATTCTAGAAGTTTGTAAAGAGGGAATATTACTACTAAAATCGGACAGATCCGCATTAATACTAGAAATGCTAGGAGATACAGGCAACTGCAGTAATTCATCTTCTTTTCCATTTCCCTTCCTAAGCGAAGCTAGTTTTAAGCTTCGTTCTAATTTTTTATAACGTTCATCCGTTTGAAGATCACCAAACTTCATCTGTATAAATATCAATGAATTTTAAATATACTGAAAAATTAATCATTGATACGGTTGTCTCAAAATACAGTTACCTCACTCATACGTGCCATTTGAAAATTGTAATTTTTTTAAATTAGCTGTTCACATATATATACATTTAACGTTTATCGTTTATAGTCAATTCTTTTTTTCTTGTTCGGGAAAATATGTTTTTGTAAGCACCTCATGGTATAACACTTATTCATCGAATACTTTCCATAAGGATCCTACATGTTGTTTATTTTACATTTTTTAATATAGTAATAAACTAACAAATATTAAAAATTATAGGTAAACATAAAATATTTTTCGTATTCTAAAGTACTGAATTATCTACGTATTTGTTGGCGCGCAATTTTGAGACTGAGACCTTCCATCAGTTTAAACTTGATGCGCAACCGTTTTAATTTCTCAGTGGTTCTCAAGTAGAATTATGGTATAAGATAGACTCAACATTCAACGCATTATAAATTGTTAAGCACTATTTATTGCAATATCTCATAGTAGTTCATGAGATTTGTTAATTTTATTTTAAATATGTATTATATCGTTCGACAATTATTTATTAAATATATAAATATAACAGCTTTAGGCTTCACTGAAATATCGTTGTGATAAAAACGAAATTTTCAATAGGACTACTATTTTCACGCACATGCCCTACTAAGGTCCCCTCGTCTGCCTCATGAGTTTAGAATTCAGAACAGTGGTTCTTAACCTGACAACTGTACACTCCTAGGGGTGTGCAAGAGAAGTTTATAAATTTTCGATGGAAACTGCCACCCGCAAAATTGAGATACATACTCTTTTCTATGCGTTTATTTTTCAGTCGATGTAATTCCCTAAATAAAGAAGTAGAAATACATTTTTCAAGGAGGTACGAGAACTTATCTTTAGATTCAACGGGGTCTCGATCACTAAAAAGGTTAAAAACCATTGGTTTAGAGAAATATAAAGGAGCGTAAGCAAGAGAAGAGAAAAAGAGAAAAAGAGAGAAACAAAAACAGACGTTTACTTTTTTTTTTCTTTTTTTTTTTCTTTTCTTTTTTTTTTTTCTTTTCTTTTTTTTTTTTCTTTTCTTTTTTTTTTTTCTTTTCTTTTTTTTTTTTCTTTTCTTTTTTTTTTTTCTTTTCTTTTTTTTTTTTCTTTTCTTTTTTTTTTTTCTTTTCTTTTTTTTTTTTCTTTTCTTTTTTTTTTTTCTTTTCTTTTTTTTTTTTCTTTTCTTTTTTTTTTTTCTTTTCTTTTTTTTTTTTCTTTTCTTTTTTTTTTTTCTTTTCTTTTTTTTTTTTCTTTTCTTTTTTTTTTTTCTTTTCTTTTTTTTTTTTCTTTTCTTTTTTTTTTTTCTTTTCTTTTTTTTTTTTCTTTTCTTTTTTTTTTTTCTTTTCTTTTTTTTTTTTCTTTTCTTTTTTTTTTTTCTTTTCTTTTTTTTTTTTCTTTTCTTTTTTTTTTTTCTTTTCTTTTTTTTTTTTCTTTTCTTTTTTTTTTTTCTTTTCTTTTTTTTTTTTCTTTTCTTTTTTTTTTTTCTTTTCTTTTTTTTTTTTCTTTTCTTTTTTTTTTTTCTTTTCTTTTTTTTTTTTCTTTTCTTTTTTTTTTTTCTTTTCTTTTTATTCTCCGACGCTAATTATAGTAAGTAAATGAATATGAACGATACGTTTTTTAAACTTGTACGAAGAGTTGATTATTTAATTTTACGTTGTAAAACAAAATTATATATGTACACGATACTAAAGTATTACACACGTACTTGCATTAGCTTATGCTTCGATCATTTAAAGTTTGAGAAACTAGTATAGCATGAACATTGATCGTATATTTTTTTTTTTATTATTACTATTATTATTATTATTATTATTATTTTTACCGTTACTATTACACTATTATCATTACTATTATTAATTCTTACCATCCTTATCATGTTGTAATCGTATTTCCTCTTCGAAAGAAACGTGCTGTCTCTTTTTCTAATAAAAATAACACCATAGTGTAATTTTCCATTTACTTCGAAACAGCAGAAATAATCGTACAAGGTAATACTCTTTGATCCGTAAAGCATAAATGGTACATCTTTATACTAATAATCTATAATGAGTAAAATTTGACTAGATTTTTACATTAAAGATTACATAATTTTAATCTGATTTTACGACTATCCTACTCCAAGCGGTACGCATATAATACTAACTATATTATTAAAGCGAATATAAGAAAACGTAGATCATTCTTTTATTAACAAATATACCATGGTCGAAGTGTTTTTTTTTTTTTTTTTTTTTTTTTTTCTTTTTTTTTTTCTTTTTTTTTTCTTTTTTTTCCTTTTTTCTTTGTAATTGTCTGTATACTGGTTCAGAACAAAACATCTGCTACATATCTAGTATATTAACAGACTGCTTCTATTTTACGATTTACTAGCCGCAGAATTATTATCAGCTTCTCTCGAACCTTCCGCTGAGTCGCCAAATTCTTTTTGATGAGTCTTAGAACTTCTGTCCTTGTAATCTCGTCGATGATGATGATGATGATGATGATGATGATGGTGATTATTATCACTATCTCTACGATCTTTTTGCGAAATTTTTCCTCTGTATTTTCGATTGCTTTCATCGCGATAATAATTGCGATGACCACGAGATCGATAACATAGAGATTCAAACAGCATTGCATCTTGTTTTACATTGCCGTTTTGAAGTTGTGGTAACATGGTCGAATCCATCTCCGTTTGATGATCTGATTTATCGTGTCGATTTCTTCCGTTCCTATGATAATTGGTATTATAAATACAATTGTGAAATATAGTTGGCGATGATAAATGAAAATCTTAAAACTCTGTTACCTACCTAAGTACTCTGCGATGCCAGTAACTTTGACTCAGTAATGGTGGAAATATATGAGGAGTTTGTTCTTGTGAACTACTCGTAGGCGATCCGCGACTATGATGACTGTTGTTACTGTCACGAGATCGTGCTCCTTTGTTACCATTTGTGTTTGCCGATGCTGCTTTTAATGTTGCAATTTCATCTTTTTGTTCCTCATTTTGTTTACGCAATCGTATTATCATCGCTTCTGCACCGTCTAAACACGCAACTAAATCCGCTCGAACAGGATCAAGTCTATCCCCCACTTGGATTCCCACGTCTATCATTGGTTCTTTATTTATTTTTTGTTCCACCGTAGAACTTAATTTTCTGCAACGAATAGAACTTTTTGTTTTTTTTTGTTTTTTTTTTTTTTTTTTTTTTTTT
>SMSQ01020851.1:146184-157909 GCA_019453375.1 Ctenoplectra terminalis
TTTTTTTTTCATAACATACTTATTTTTTACAACTTATAAGTATTTTCCATTACTGGTGCAACTACTAACTTTTTCTGTTGTTCAATAATTTCAGATAAGTACTGATTCTGTGTTCTGGCCTCGTGCAAAGATATCTTGGTATCTTGTAAATCTTTCTCTAATAGTTCCACTTGTAACGGGGTAATGTTCACGCATACCGGGCTACCCTGTGAAAGAAAATTTACGTATAATTTTTCTGTAATATCGAAAAGCTTGAAACTCCAAAGAAATACCTTTGGTTTCATAAACCCGGTTCCATTATCTTCGGGAGAAGAAGGACTGCTAGGTACGTAAGTAGATCCTTTCGAAAATACCAATTGAAACTGTAAATCTGGATATAATTATAAGATATTTGAATTTTGTTTATTCGTGTAAAACAAGTATATTATTAATAAACATTGTTACGACGTATAATCTACCTTACCTCTATTCTTTTGACGTAACGATTCAACTTCTTGGTGCAAGGCGACCAAAGTTGTTTGATGTTGTTCTTGTAAAAACTTCATATTTTGTTCCAATTGAGCAACCCTATCGGTATTAACAGTTTGATGTCTTATATTTTGATTGTGACTTTCGTTTCTTTCCGTTAATGTCACTATATCCGATGGCGATTTCTTTCCCTGAAAATAATATTTATGCAACTTTAATAATAATAAAACTTATACCATAAATAAAAAGAGAGATAATACTTACTTGAGGAAATGGTACAGTTGGTAATTTAACTAATATCGTAGATGCCATCTTAAGAAATTTGTTGCTCACTTAAGATACAAAGTCATAAATGTTTGCAAGTTGGATAGCTTACAAAATTTTTTCACACGAGACACGGATTAACGTATTGTTCTATTACGATAAAAAAGCTTCTCTTAAAAATTTATCATATTTTCAAAAACTGAAAACAATTGCAAATATGAATTGCAAAAAATTTTAACAAAAACTTATAATATAACGAAATAATTTTATTACATAAAAAATACAAACACTGCGGTGCTAAAAACACGTATAATTAAATTTAAAAGAAGTTTTAAATGAATATTAACTTATTTTGAATTCCTAATATATTCAGAGCCAATATTGTTTTGTTATAAATAATAAGGTAACGTACTGTTTTTCATCGAAATTAAGATTATTCTGTGTAATTAGATCTCTGTTCGGCATATTTTATTATCGTCATTGTAAAAATATAAGTAATGCAGAGTGATGAAAATATAACAGAGAATAGGATTTAAAACGAACGAGAATAAATGAATCTTGCATGAAGAATTTCAAAAATTTTATTTTATACGTTACCAAATAATATTTAAATTTCCAAACGTTTTGTGTAATAAAAGCCGAAAAATCGACGGTACGCGACGGTTATCGGGAGCCTGACGGAACGTGATTCTGCGCCTGAATTTTCTGACGTCACGTCGCGCTAACTAAGCATTGGTTAACTCTCTAGCAACAATTTTGCGATCAGCTACGATAAAATGTTAAAATAAGTTTAATCGTTTTCAAGAAATATTTAACACGAAGCATACGAACCGATTATAAATTGTTGGAACCGCGTACAGAAACTTAATAATTTTATAATCTCGAGGATAGACGAGAATCGCTATCGGACTTGACTGATTCGATAATTCGAAAAATAAGCGCGCAAAGGTATAGATCGTCAGGTTGACTATTCAAATACGCAGGACAAAACTCGTTCACGATAACTCTGCTTTCTATATCCTTGCGCGCGGCAGTATTGATCCAACGATACTTGACAAATTGTAGCATCCCGTAACCGCACCCACTTTTATCCATACTATCCTAACATTTATTTATGTTTACTTTTCACCAATTTTTATTCCCAATCATTCTTCGAGTCAAAACCAAATTCATTTGTTTCTTATAAAACATTTACCTTTGGTATGTAATCGTATGTAAGAATCATTTACATATTTAAAATCTTTACATATATGCAATATAAGCGAGTTTCTTAATTAATTCCTCTTTCTTTAAGATAAAAGATTTTTGTTGTTGAAACTGAGTATTGTATTAATATGCTTCTGTATACCATGTAATAAAGAAATAAACCAATCGATAACCGATATTAGCCGACTCTAATTAACTTTAAATATATATATATATATATACATATATATGATTCATAATAAAATCTATTCAATTTAGTAAGCAAAAATATTGTTTACGCACTAGAATACCTACTTTATTCTATATTCGTGTATTTATTTGATGTTTGCATGCACGTATGTGTTATAATACTAATTTCGATTAGAAAGAATGCTCTGAAGTATTTTTTATATGTTGTTGAAATATCGAGTTTAAGTTTAGCTAATTTAACTCCTGTTCAAAGACCGGATAGAAAACAATTTTTTTAACTTTCTTCTATTTATCATTATACGAAAAAAGTAGACTTACGTCCGTTTTTTCGAAATTCATATACTCTTTGATACATTGTATATGTTTTTATCGTATCGTGTTAGCGTGAACGTAACAAAAATTTAATTATCACTTGTGCAAAAGTTCAGTCTAACCAAACAAGAATGTCTTCTGTGATAGAAAATAGATCAACTAATGAAATAAACAATAAAGACAGGGAACATTTTCTTTCTTTAGAAATGGAACAAGATTATTTCTTTAAGGTATTTTTATATATGTGTGTGTGTGTGTGTGAATCAATATATATATATATATATATATATGATGGTTAACAAGGCAAACATTATTAACATAAAATCTTTTATTATCATAGTATATACCTGAAAGTCATTTTAAACATATAGTAAAAAATGTACAGAGACACAGGCGCAAAGAGGACGAGGAACGTGTATGGGCTTCGTTTGTTAAAGAACAGGAGTTAAATAATTTAAGGTTTGACAAAAAAAATGTTAATTCTTCTATACAAAATGTGAAAGATCTTTTGCAAGAAAATATACAAGACGTAGATAGAGAACTTAAAAGACTCGAGGAAGATGCTCTACCTGAAAGAAGCAAGGGAATTCAGAATCATAAATTCAATGTTAGAAACGAGACGGTTTATACAAAAGTAAGTATTTTTAATATTTATTTTATACACATATATATTGTAAGAGAAAATAAAGTTTGTATTAATTTATCTAATAGGTAAACAATATCGGAAACAATTCTTCGAAGGAAAAGATGTTAACGATAAATAAAGGAACACATAGTACTAATATTTTAGTTCCGAGTCCACGAGGCCGTAATGTTTCCGCGTATAAAGAATCCGAAGGATCGAAAACAGTTTTTAGATCCGAAGCTAAAAAATCTTTGTCGGATTCTTCTATCGCTGAAAAGAAATGTTACACGAATCAACTTCTTCGCGCAACCAGCCGTTTCAAAAACAATTCCGATGCAGACTCGAGTAATAAAAGAGACGATACTGTTTACGTACAACCAGATCCTTTTAGCGTACAAAAACTTCTATCGATGCGGAAGAAAATTGCTGAATTATTGGATGAAATTTCATTTAGATTATGTAGGATTCCTTTACCGGATGGTGATAACGATTTTAAAAGACGGCAACAGCAAACACTAGAATTTGCTATAAGATTCTCAAGAAACTATCTATACAATCTTAAGAGACTCGTTACTAGCATTCAAAGACATATCGGATCTGTGTCTTTCAGAACAAGATCGCAACAGTATCATAGAAATATTGCGTTTCATCAAGAAATGATTAAACAAAAGCTGATCGCTGTCCATCGATTATTAATACAAGCGCTGAACGCTTATTGTAAACATATTCCTAATTCTATTTTTGAAGGTCATTCTACAAAACTTCAGGATGTGTTACAGGTTGTCTGCAACCTTATAGATATTTACGATAAGGTTGATATCTCTCCCAATTATTTTTGTTCCGGAGATACCGCTATGGTACCGTTGGTAATGCATAAATAAGCATTTTATTGCTAATATTTATGAGTCATTAAAATTTATTATACAACTCTGTTTCCTGCAGGGAAAGAATCTGCAAGATAAATGTGACACTATTTTGTCACAATTGAAGTTAAATTTTAAAAGCAAACATGAATCTACAAATTGTACGAATATTGAACCTACAGTAATCGTTGCATCAATATCTTCGCATAATAAAGGACGTTGTAATCGTAAAAATTTATCTAGTCGATTAAGCATGTACAATATGGATGTTAAAGTACCTAAGAGTAACCAAAAGAGAAAGAATGATTTAAACAGCAAAAGTATACGAAAACTATTTAAGGTTTTGCATTATTTGCTACATGTTACTTTAAATATATTATAAATTTAAGCATATGTTTTTCAGGCCATACTTGTCAGAAAGGAAATAGAAATGGAAATAACGTCAAAGACATTAAAAACATACACATTCAGCATTATTCGTTGCCAGAGCTACTGTATCCTAGTCCCATAACGCGTACATCATCTTCTAGAGATGTTTTTCACATCGATTCCATGAAAACTATGAACTATTCGAAAGAAGATGATATTAAAACTATGATGGATGGATTAACAATAGATTCTGAAAATGTAACAATAACTTATTAATATTCTACGAAGGACTAAGAAGGAAAAATAATTGATAATTTCATGAAATAGGATAGTAATGTAGAAATTGAAACTGGCTGTAAAGCTGCGACAAATACTGAACAACAATTTGCTACGGTACAGACGGAAATATCGACAAATGCGTGGAAGACAGAAAATATGAAAAACAAAGGGATAAATATTAAAGTGGAAAATGTTACTAACGAGGATGATTTAATTAAAAAAGTATCTACAATTACCAAGGAACATTTGGCTACTTTAGCTCCTGTAATAAATGATTTAGTGGCTCTTGTGTCGAAAAAAGTAAGATTCGTCACAGTTTAATATACACGTTATATTTGTTTTATCAAGATTAATACAACTTGATATTGACAACCATAAATCATTTTATAGCAAAATGAACACGAGACGCAGCCTGTATCGGAAACATCTGTGGAAACATTAAGAGAATTTTTATACAAATATCAGTCTCCTAAAGATTCTGATACTAAAGCATCTTTGACAAATAACAATTATGAACAATCGCATTATAAATTTAATGGGTAAGTAGAACACTGTAGATAAAGATATATCTCAACTAAATGTAATAAAACTGAATATTTTATGCGTTACGATAGCTCATCTGAAATTAAAAGACGCGATGAAAACGTAAAATTGGTTTGTATATCTTCGGTAGAAAAAGTTTCTAAAATAACACAATGCGATGCTTCGTGTCAGGCAGATTATGAGATTACGTTAGAAGTAAGTAACAAAATTTTAATTAAAAAAATAAAAATTACATACATCTTTATGGTAAATTTCTAGACCAGTGATGGTAAAAAAATTATCGATTCAAATTTCAACGATGTAGTTGAGCTTTCTGTTTCTAAAGAAACTGAATTACAGTTCCTAGCGTATAGACACGAATATAAACAACTATGTCAATCAAGGCCAATGTATTCCAGCAACACACAGAATAAACCATGGGATATTGTTTCGTGGTAAGAATACATACAAGTACGTACTGCTTGCGCAAGTGAATAATGAAAACATTTTTAAACAGGATTTCTGATAAATTGATAGAGGAATTAATAATTGAGATAACAGAAGAATTACAAATGAATGATATAATTAAGAAACTATTTGAGATGGAATTTCAAGAATTTTAAAAACAACGATTGTTTCTATTGGATCGAGACAAGAAATAATTGTACTTACGAAACAAACAATTTTTCAAATGTTTTTTATTTAAAATACAATTTTTTAAATAAATTATTACTTTGTATAGTGACGCGTAATTTATTTATTTATTGATTTATTTTTGTGTTTTAATTCAACTCGGGAAGAAAAAAAAATTATTATCGAAATATTTTAATAAAATTATCCAACGAATAAATTGGTAATAGTATGATGTAACAAAAGATTGCAGAGATCCAATACGAATGAATAATATGAATGAAAAAGTTGAATGTAATTCAAAAGAATTAATTAAGTATTTTTTTTTCTTTTTCTTGTAATATAAAAAATGATAATTGATCATTCGAATGGTCGAGCTGGTACGTAAGAATATTAAGAAGAAACAAGTTTATCAAAAAATTGATCAGCGGTATACCGGTAGTAATAGCGTTAGTAACGAGAGGTTGGAACAACCAGAGGTTAGTTTTATCATCTACGTATCTGCAATTTGAGTAAGAACAATTTAATGGTTTAATTAACTAAGCCCGAGAAGAAATTTTTATTTCAAGTTAAATATATAAAATGAGATACACGATTTTAAAATTATACAAAGATTTACTGCGTTATGGTGAAAATTTGAAATATACCGACAAACAATATTTTCGACATAGAATTCGTAAAAGTTTCAAACAGAATAAACATTTAATTGATCGAACGGAGATTAATTTTCAATTGCAGGTAAATAATCGCAAAATGTAGTTTAATCTTTCAATCACACGTATTCTTAATTAATGCAGGACAGTGCTATTTAACCTAAAAATAATTTTACTCCTTTAATGTAATTATTTCCAGAAGGGAGAAAAATTTTTACAAAGTCAACGAGTGGTGTAAGCACGCAACTGGTTACAGCTCTACAAGAGCATTGAAATTGTTAAATATAATGTATTTCAATCAACTCTGTAATATTTCCTCGTTCTTATCAATCGTTAAAAAAATGTATGGAACTTTGTATTGTAAAACTAATAATAGTTGGTCTCATGCATCGAACATTGGCAAACAAATTCGATATAAGTCGTATAATCGATTTTTGGATCATTCAAAGGTACCTAAGCTTCAAGAAATTGATTTACAAGAGCAATATGTGAGAGGATCCGGACCTGGTGGTCAAGCAACTAACAAAACGTGCAACGCAGTAGTTTTAAAACACAAACCTTCAGGGTTAATTGTAAAATGTCACGAAACAAGAAGTTTAGACCAAAACAAAAAAATTGCCAGAGAGATACTGTTAAGGAAATTAGATAATTTAATTAATGGTAAAGATTCTCTTCAAAATCAAGAAGAACGATTAATCAAAAGAGATTTCATCAAAAAGAAACAAAAGAAAAAGAAGCTAGCAAATATGAAAAAAATGTTTAAGGAATGCGAGAATTTAAAATGAACAAAGATGTACCACAGTTATTTAAAAAAAATGTTCAACTCGGATATTATGTAAAGTACCGTTTAATAAAATTAAAAGTAGAGGTAGTATCGTTTAACACCACGTTTATATATATTTTTTACCATCGTTAAATATGAAACAAGGAAGGTTAGAAAAATGTAGAATTTTATTATTTTTTTTTTAATGAAAAATTCATATCTTTAATAGTCATCTCTTTTTTTTTTTCCTTTTTCTTTTCTTTTTTTTTTGTTTTTTTTGTTTTTTTTTTAAATCACGAAAGGCTTACATTACTTTTCTTCGAAATAAAATATTTAGGTGAACCCTCGCGTGGGAAATCAATATACGTATAACATTATATTCAATGATGCATTTTGTAACAGGAAGTGATCGTTGCGCTACAAGAAAGCTTGTATGCAGTCTTGCGTATTCTAAAGTCTGCTTTTACGAATAAAAATAACTTCTTTCACATATGTATAATCTTGCAGATATACCGAGATAAGTAAAATAAAAAGAAGAAGTTCGTTCAAACACGGATATACATACATACGCCAACTTTCTCGTCGAAGAACGCAAGGACTGCATCTAAACAACAATGTACAAGGTTCTTAATGGAACTCGTATCGGAAAAAAAATACATTAAGGAAAATATTAATAAAACCCTATCAATGGTGCGCCAATAGTGTTAAATACTATTACTCTACATACACAAATAATATTTTATACATAATGTACAAGTTGGGGTGAAAGGTATAGATTAAATTTCAACAACGAGATTTCGTAAAAGAAGAAAAAGAAGAAAAAGAAGAAAAAGAAGAAAAAGAAGAAAAAAAGAATAAACGTATCTCGATTTTGAAACTTAAACTATAATGAAAATCTTATCGAGAATTTCAGCTACTCTTTAACCACCTTCTAAACTGACCACGGTTCGTCTTTAAACGCTTTTTCGGTGGTTGAGCGTTGGATCTCGGAGAACTGGAACTTCTTAACCGTCTGTTACTTGCAATCGTTACCGAAAGAATACTGTGGTCCATTTCAACCTGATCATCGATTTTCATCATTCTAACAACAGGTTGAAACTCGATACTGGAGCGTCTTTGTTCAAGTTCCGAGGTCGATATAATCGTGGGACTTACACGTCCCGATAACGCACAATCGAGTTGGGAGTCCTGGGTGTCCGACGATATGGTATCGACTCGTTGTTTCACGCTTCTTACATTTTGTTTTTGTTTTTCACAGGTAATACTTAAATAAGAATCCTTTTTACAATTCTCATCCTCGAACATCGTGTCCGAAGAGATGTTACTTTTTCTCACACGTTTCCTCGAATAAATCCGTTTTCGGGAAGTTACTCTATTCCGTTTATACACGTTATTATGATGATGGTGATGATGATGATGGTGATGATGGTGATTGTGGTGATGATGGTGGTGATGTTGTTCGATCTCAGAATCGGGGTTTTCAGAACGAGCTTTTTGTTGCCGTTTTCTCGGTAATCCGTTGGCGTTATGATGTTTTCTAGGAACAATTCTAGTAGTCTCGGTGTCCTTTCTACCACATAAAATCTCATGATTTTCACGTTCTACGCGGGACTCGCAAGTTTCAGAGGATGTATTGTCATGTTGTCGTTTCTTAATTGTTGCTTTTGAAACAAAGCGTCGTTCTGATATTGAATTAACATCTTTTCGAAACACATTCTCATGATTTTCATCGTTGCCGGGATCATTTTCTGATATTTCCTCGATTTCCGATAAATTTTTTCTGAACGCATAATCTTTATTTAATACAAAATTCCTGTCAGTCTCATTGCATATATCATGTGTAATCGAATCGGTACACGATTCGGTATTTGTTGTATGTAATATGGAATTATCGAGAACTTCTATACTTACATCTTTCTTCTCACTTTCCTCGTGACGTGCATTAGAGGAAACATTTGAGGTATACATTTCGAATAAACGTCCATCGTCTTTCCTCTGGCTGAAACCTAATGACTGTTCATTTTGTGTAACACCCGCAATGGATGTAGTTATTATTCTGAGATTAGCTTCGTCCATTAATCTATTAGACATGTTCGTGACCTGCACGTTACAATCTTTCTCCTTCGGTTCAATATTTTTATCCGATAAGTTTTCCCTGTCACAATTCACATCGGCTAGAGGTTTACTTTGAAGTTTTTTCTTCATTTTTATTCCAGGCCACCCGGTTCTATTTTTCCTTTTTTTTCTTCGTTTCAAAGGTGACTCGATGTTAACTTCGCCACACTCGGAACTTGCGCACGATGAATTTTCTAAACAGTTTGCGATCTCATGACAACTGTCTAATAATTCAAGCAGGTTCGGAGGTGGTCCTCTTGGAATAGTCGGTTCGTAAAGATTCAATTCCATTTGTGTCGTGTCCGGTTCGAACGAATCACCCAATTCCAAGCTGTCGTTTCCATTATTGAGCATCTCTTCGATACTTTTCACCTTTTCCTTCAATTCCTCATCTACATCCGACTTTGATTCAGCTTTTTGTTCCGGTTTCGGAGTGTTTGCTTGTAACCTGACCGACTGACAGTCGTCCATCGTATACAAGTTCGAAGATTGTTGCTGTTGTTCCCTTTTTCTAATAATCGTTGACATAATAGCTAACGTAGAAGCATGACAACGAGGACTTTTTCTTGGAGATCGTCCGATACAACCCGTACTTCGACCACGACCCTTTTTCTTATTTTCCGTTCTGTTTTGGTTCTTTATCAAAATCTCGTGAAAATTTTCGATCTCGTACGGTAGGAGAAATGGCCTTTGGGAATCACCTTCGCTAAAATAGTGCCAAAACTCTGCTCCTGTGTCCTGCCGCTGGTACGTTTGATACCATGGTTCAGATTTTGGTACAGCTTCGAAAGAAAATTGCATTTTTTCCACCTCTGGCGAGGGTTTGGACGGATACACTTTCTCCACGATTTCCTCCTCTGTTTTATGATGTTGCTCACGATGTTGCGACGGTGACTGTTTGATACCAGTCAAAGGTGCCTGATACCTTAATCTGCTCCCAGGAGTTTCGAATTTATAATAATCAACGTTGTCTTTGATGAGTGCTTCTGCTTGTGTGCGTCTTCTTTTTCTAGCTCGACCCAAACTTAAAGAATCCTGAGAATCATCTTCGACATTTTCGGATTTTATAGGGGAACTAGAACTTAAGAACGAGCTAGGACAAATGGAATTGCCGGTATCGTTACACTCACTTTCGGTGTCTCTTGGTAATACGCTACTTTGTTCGCCATCGCTTGTTTCACTTGAATCGTCCCGTTTAAATTCTCCAAACATAAAAGACTCCGCTTCGTCGCTTAATAATGACAATTCTGACTTTCTTACCCGTTTAAATCGTACAACTACTGGTTTTTCACTAGATGGCACTTCCTTCTTTTCTTCATCATCCTCATCTCTTTGCACCGCACATTGGGAATTATTGTTCGACAATACACTTGACCTTAATTTACTTCCTAACACTTCCACTTTATAATACGCACGATTATCTTCTATCAAACGTTCCTCAACGGACAACCTGTGTCGTCCTCTAATGTTCCTACTGCCTCTTCTACCCAACTTGAAACATTTCAATTTTTCTTCCTTCGCTACCTCGTTCTTTTCCGTATCGTTCAACGTCGTATCAACTTTTTCTTCATCCTTTATAACATGACCGTTACAAGTAGTCACTACATCAACGTTATCGCTCTCTTCTGAAATTTTCTTCGCACTCGACGGGCTATTCTGCAACTGTAATTTGCCATTTAATTCTTTTAAAGTATCATTTCTAAATGACACTTTGGAAGGTTCGATACAGCTGTTATCATTTGTACTTAAAAGATTTTCATTGCAACCATTTTTTATGCTTCCATTAATTTGATCATGATTTCTACTCTTTACGAGACTCGAATCTTGTTTAACACGTTCAGTATTATTTTCAATACCGTTCTCTTCATTGTTACAAATTATTGTCCTTCGTACATCCTGATTATCCGAATCCTTACGTTTACTACACACAACGTCACAACTTTTCCCATCGCAGCATTTTTCTTCCAATTCCGTTGAAAATGTTTTGATCTTGTATTCGCTTTGCTTAGACTCTTTCAATTCCTGTTCTTCGACAAATTTATCATCGGGCTCATCTTCTTCGATCCAAATTGTTCCTTTTGCTCGTTTCTTTATGGTAAAACCTTCAAATTTATCATAAAATTTTTCCGATTTGTCAGCTTCGTGCCAAGGGCTACCTTTCGATCTTAGTAAGTGTCCGCTTTCATGTTTTGCACGGGTACGTAAGTTATGGGAGGAATTTAGTTTTATGTTGAGATTCCTACGCGCGCCATTACATTGTACCATTTTTATATTTCCAACATCAAAATCCTCTAAGCTTTTTGAATTTTTATTAATCTTTCCTTCTGGCAGTACTCTGTCGTGAAGATTACGATCTCCATTGGAAAATAAATTGCAGTCTTTTCTACAAAAGAAAAAAAGAGAAGAGAGAGAGAAAAAAAAAAAAAAAAAAAAAAAAAAAAAAAAAAAAAAAAAAAAATTTTTTAAA
>SMSQ01020851.1:158299-169948 GCA_019453375.1 Ctenoplectra terminalis
AAAAAAAAAAAAAAAAAAAAAAAAAAAGAAAAAAGAACAACAAAAAGACTTATTAAACGATATTTAATACTTATTATTAATACAAACGATATATAGTTATCAATATACTTTACATACTCTATATCTTTGCCTCGGTTTAGTTTTAAAAATGCTTCTACATTAGCTCCAGCATTGATCAATGTATCCAGAGATAGGAAGTTGTCGTCATTTCGAACAAAGCCAAGATGTTGGTCACTTTGTACATGTTTAGCCAAATCTCGATAAGTGATACGGCAAATTTCGCAATAACCGGAAGCTAACTGTTCTGTTTTTCGATTACGGGCAGTTGTTCGTGGCCGCCGAGTCATTTCTTTGTCCTGTTCATGTTCAACATAATTCAACATGATTCAACATGATTCAACATGATATTTTTCGCTTAGCATTTTTCGAATCAATTTTATATTATAATATTAATTGTATATCTAATTATACCTGCACTTTGTTGATATTCCGAATACTTTCTCTATTTTCTTTTATTTCTTTTCGTAATTTCTCCAGTTTTTCTCGCCTTTTCGTATTGAAAGGACAAGAGCCTGGATCTCCGTGAAAATTTAATGTTGGCCACACAGGCAGTTCAACAAATACGGGTCTAGTATTCCTATGTCAACATGCAATCGTAAGTTAACTTAATTTAATACATAATTATAGAGATCTTACGTCGAACAACATACCTCTGAAACGATTCAAATTTCAGATAAGGATTCTTAAGGTGTCGGACCTTTAAATCTTTAGTCGAGCTCTGTTGATTCGAGTGCTTTAATTGTTTCAAATGATTTGTATCTTTAACAGACGCGTAGATTTTGTCAAGCCAAGCCTGAAGTTTATCGATTGCCCAAATAGGAATTCCCCAACTTTGGGCGTTGTAAAGTGGATCCACGGAACACTGTTGCGGCTGTATCAGGGCACGCTCCAACATTGCCTCTACCCGCGATTTCTATAAGACAATATTCGAAGAAATGTTTAATTTAATTATGCGTAAGATAGAAATGAAATTTTACTTTAATAATATACTTACCGATCTTTGGGTAGTTTGACCCCGTAGATTGGTTGTGTTAGTTAAGGGGCATTCGGGACTAAAAAATGGTGTTGGCGGAGTTGGCACGGGGGTTGGAGTTTCTAAACTCCTCAGCGAGGGAGGTCCCCCGCTGCCTCCACTGGCACAACCCCATTTATGCTTTTCAAAGTTTACGTAACCAGTTTTATCTACTCGGTCGCTAATCACCAGATTTACGCTCCTTACTAAAAATAATTCTATTACCTAAAAAAAATGAACACACAACCAATGAGAGAGGAGTAGGACTATTTACGAGTACGATTAAAAGAAATATTTGAAACACGTAAAGACCATTTTTGTGTTTGTAAGATGAAATATAAACAGGGGAAAAAAGAGATAAAGAGAGAAAAGAGAGAAAAGAGAGAAAAGAGAGAAAAGAGAGAAAAAGAAAACGCAAAGAAGAAAGAATAAAAGCTTGCCGAATTTTTAGCGATTTAACTCACGCGAAAAAAATTGGAGGCTGCATCAAAAGCATACGTAAAATGTGGATACCCGGTGATAAGTAACCCATTGACGGACGTACGGACGTACGGACACAAGTTTACATCGCGGTATGCTGACGTCAAATAATTTCGTGTTCTTTTCAAACGCAACTAAGCAGACTGTCAAGCGAATTCGCACAAGTGCGAGCCATGCGTGTGTGTAGATGGAAATCTTCATGTAGTTAATAATGGTTGCCGCATTGTTACACACACCGTTCTAATAATATGCTACGAATCGGAGAACCAAGACAATAACGAAACACGTGGGATCAAACGGAAGGAATAATCGAAGATGTTATTATCGAAGAGTTGAAACGAAAGCGTTTCTTCGTATATAAATCGATAAGAATCAAAATAATGGGTAAGTTCACACTGGATTACTGTCAAGCGGTCTTGAAACGCATGGAAGCTTCACACAAAACAACTTGCTCGAACGACACTGTTTATCGGTTTGCAAATTCGCAAATTCGCAAATTCGCAAATATTTCGGATCGTGTATTGGAAACTGTTTCGAAGGTAGTTTACGGTAAAAGGTTTTAGGATAAAAGTTCGCGAAGATATATCTCGAGCGATGAAACGAAAGTAAGGAGGCAAAGGAAAAGAGCGCTGGGACGCGCGACAAGATCGTTACTCGCGGGGGAGAACTGTCACGCACAAAATGGCCATTCGCCGTTAACAGCTTGGCAGTCGAGCCTGGAGGCGGCGCTTTGCATTCTTGCTCGCTCTCCGTAAGCGAACACTCCGACAAACCGAATACGGTAGCTTCGTTAAATACGTGAAAATCGTTTTTCCCTGTATTTTCGCGTCCATATTTTTTGTTTTTTCAAACCACAACACAACAGTTGAAAGCGACCAATCTGCCCCACTTCGTCGTACTTCTTAGGCTTTCCTAAAGATGGCGTTACACGACCCGGTTTTTCAGCGGTTGTTTGTCAACAGAAATGTTTTACAACGATACAACTCTATCAAAACTTTTACACCTATCACTTTCAACCGTTACGACGTTCGATCTTCGACACGAGACAACACCGTTTTCCGTAAATTATATAATTAACAAAGATGGAAATATATTGCCGAAAATATATTTCAAATCGAATATTTTGAAAGATTTTGAAAGATTCGAACTTATATATATATGCATATACGGTAATAAGTAACGGCGGGAAACAAAGAAGAAAGTAAAGGCCACAAGCACGAGTGAGAAAGCGAATAAACGTGCGAGAAGTAGAGGGGAGATACATGGAACGGGAATGATCACAGATGCGTACACCAAACTATGCGATGAATCAACGCAAGAAAATGAAGGTTAAAAAGTGAAGGTTTCACAAATATCACCTACACGTAACTAAACACTTACTCCTCCCAAATCTTTGATCTTTGCTTCTATTTTGGCTGTAGTAGCATGATTCTTGATATCCAAGTAAAACAATTTTCCTTCCAATGGTTTCAAATCAGCCTGTGCGTGAACATCTGAAATGTCACAGAGATGTTACCACAATTTTCTCACTCTTGCTTCAAGGGATTAAAATTTTTTCTGCTTTTGCAAAAAAAAAATAAAATAAAATAAAATAAAATAAAATAAAATTGTAATAATAAACAACACCAAAGGAATAAAACGAGGCAATAATATGTTTCTTTTATTTTTTATTGGTAGACATATATAACGTGTCATGCGATAAAAATCGTTTCGCAAGTATTATAGAATAATTATGTTAATTTTATCGTGTCTATGTTAGAAAGAAACGGTTTATAATGTATCAAGCGTTTCGATAGAAATACACATGTATACATATGTTAGACGTACGTGAATGGTTGATTAATTTATTTTCTCTCGATGGCTGCTTGTGCTCCTGATGTTGAATTTTAGACGGCGATACCATTCCTATGCTATACACCGCACAGACAACAACGATATATTTTCCTTTCACTGTACTTTAGTATTTTTAAAACACTTTCCATTCTCACGAACGTGCCACGTATCGTCGCGAATATTTCTTTCCGTATTCATCGATTATATTGGTTTATTTAGAAAATCGTAATTAATCAGGAATAAACTACACCACAATTTCGATCTTTCGACACGCAAATCCGAATCGTCCAGACCCTTCTGAACGTTTTCATGAACCGAACGTATCCACGCTAGGTGGCTATTTGAAAAATCTACCCAACGTACGTGCAAGGGTAGCCACTGTAAAAAATGTTCCTATATTTTCTCAACCGTGTACTCAATTATTCGTAAAAATTGAAACATATATTAAACGATTTTAGCAACTATTCGATGATAATAATAATAATAATAATAATAATAATAATAATAATAATAATAATAATAATAATAATAATAATAATACTGGATAATGTCATTTTGAAATAAATATTTCGATTTTTTCTTTTTTTTCATCGCTTACTATTCGTATAAATTTTCATGAAAATACAACAAGAAATGATTGGCTACAGTGGTTGACGAACAAACACACGCGTGAAAAAAGATTTGATTTTTATTTTCAAATGCGTACAAATTATTTAGCAAGCGTAGCGTATGAAATGTTCGATTAATCTGATCTAGATATTTATTTGATCGAAGAAAATTACAAAATACATACATTGTTTATTAAATGCACGCATGTAACTTTCTCTTTCGCAGATGTTTTCACTTGACACTGAAACTCGAAATCTGGATCATCAGATTTATATGTATTTCCTTTGTTCGATGTGTTTTTCTTTCGTATTTAAACGAAAGTTATATTTTTTTTCACAGCGATTAAGTTTTTAAAATTTCCCATGTTCGAATAAATCTTATTTTTACTAATTGTAAAGATTTGATTTTGCATTCGTTGCAGATTCTGTAAAAAAAAAAAACATTGTACAGTCGCAGCGATTCAAATAAATTGCAGGATAGTAGGATCGAAGTACTATTATTATTATTATTATATTATTTGTAAATAAAATTTTTTCTCTTCTCTCGTTTGATCGACGAAACGAAACAACGGTAAAATTTACGATGGATTCGAATAATTAAAGTTACGATGAAAGATAGATTAAGAACGATTGAGAATCACTGGAGACCGTGGTAGCGGTAAGAGGAACACATTGAAACACGTTTGTCAGTTGTGTCGTGAAAGCGATTGTTGGCCGGGTGGATTGTTGTGATGATCTGTTTGATTAAACCTGAACAATGTCCAATCTTTTACGAAGTCTGGTTTTCGGAGTGCTTCTTAGCCTCGCGAATACCAACGTACCACAACCATGGTACGAAACTTTACCCGCGGTTGCCTTAGATTACAAATTTCATATCGATGCCAAAAAAGAAGATTGTTACTTTCAATATGTTAATGCTGGCGCTACTTTCTACGTAAATTTTCAGGTATATAATTCCTTTTCACACAATTATTTCGCTGAAAATGCTTTACGTTATACATTTATTCGTACCAATGTGCGAAACAGAATGACAATGTTCACTGGTATTTTCCCTACAAATTAAAATATAATTCAATGGTTCTGATTCATCGGTATATTTAACCGTATGGTTCTGTAACATGTATCGCTTCCTAAGGATTTTCAAGCGTTTAAAAGAAATGAAAATTTTAAAGAATCTCGATGAATGCAGGTAATACGTGGAGGAGATGGAAAAGCTGGTTTTGCGATAAGAAATCCGGATGGAATTTTAGTTCATCCGTACCAATGGCTTCCTAACTCGGATTATCAAGATACTGTAAAATATCCTGGTTACTATAGTATTTGTGTAGATAATCGATTTTCCAAATTTGCCTCAAAATTAGTTAATTTATATATCACAGTGATCAGGTAATTCATTCATTTTTATACGTGTATTTTGAAAGTTATAGAGGACTGTGAACTATAACTTTAACTACGATTAAGAATTTGTTTTCTAAAGATACGACGAATGGGACAAGTATTCGAGGGAATTGGAGGAATTGAATATTTCTGTGCAAAATTTTACAGTATGTGTTGTTATTATTATTATTGTTGTTATACTTTTACTCAAAAACAAGTTATTTACGACGTGTTATTTTTTTTTTTGTAGTCCGCAATAACCAATGTGGAGAGAAACATTAACGAGATGCTTCAGACTCAGCACTTGAGTAGAAGTAGAGAAGCTCGAGATTTAAATTTGTTATTGGATAACAATTCTTATATCCAAACATGGTCTGTCGCGCAAATAATTGTCATAATGGTAACAACAATGACACAGGTATATTTTGTAAGAAAATTATTCGAGGTAAAACCATCTAGGTATTCTAGAGCAGGCATATAGATGTGATTTAAATGTGCCGTATCGTGCATAAATCAAGATGTTCGTTGAAGAAATCTTCTATAGTTATCGCGATAAAGAGTAATGACAAATTTTTTGGACTTCCAATTCGAAAATATAATATCGTTACTTTGATAAAAACTGCGAAAGCATAATTTGTAAGACTGTATTATTTTTCGTACACGCATAGATCGAACATTCCACTGATCGTTATAAAGTATCTAAACATCAGTTTCATTGATTTTTTTAACCCTTGGACTTTCCGTTCAAACGTATAAGTTATATTTATGGATCATTGAGATTATTAAGGAACATTTATAATAGTACTTATATCAAGATAATAAATAATGACATACTTTTGTTATAGACATATTTTCAGTTTTATCCAATCCTTATATTTACAGCTGCACATATTATGTGTATTGTAGAGCATGCGTAGCATGCGTAGCATGCGAAGCATGCTAAATGAATATGTGAAAATGAAAGGNGGATCATTGAGATTATTAAGGAACATTTATAATAGTACTTATATCAAGATAATAAATAATGACATACTTTTGTTATAGACATATTTTCAGTTTTATCCAATCCTTATATTTACATGCGTAGCATGCGAAGCATGCTAAATGAATATGTGAAAATGAAAGGCATCGGTTTAATATATAGAATCCCTTTAGACTTTGTTTATTAGAAATTACATAAATTAATAATTCATAGCTTAAATATTTTTCGCTTAATGAATGGCTGATTGTTGTTTTGTTCTTCGTTGCGATACATTTCCGTTTAGTGTAAGAAAACGGTGTCTCTGTTTAAGATTTTTCGCGCGAACATGTTCCGAAGCAACTTCTTTCGTATAATTTCCAGGAAACCAGCCCTGTTCACCGTTTAATAATTTTTCACCATGATACCAACCATCGGACATTTTTCTAAACACATTTATAACATCCCCTAAAAGCATCCTTTAGTGTTAGTTGAAACGTAAGAATCTCAAGGTGAATTTGCTTGGTGACCTTTTTCCGCAGAAAATATTGTTTACCTGGATACAATGACAATTCGTCCGGTTGATTTTGAGAATAACAATATAATGCTACCACTTGAGGACAATCCCACGCCTCGTAAAGTGTTTCTTCTATTAATCCTCGTTTCGAGGGGGAAACCGCTTCCAACCATCTTTGTCTTTCCGTGTCAGTTTCGCAGGTTAAAATATACTCGACCTGGTGTCCGGAATAATTTTCTAAAAGAGTCAACAGCATTGCGTTGCGTCCAGCGAATAGCGAATCTTCGGGAACTGTCTCTAAACTGATTAGACTTCTTTTACAAGTATCTATTATGGTATACGTTTCATCGTGAGTACTGTGCGAGGCATAAAGAAGAAAAATGTACGTTATTCGAGATATGATTCCACTTTACAATAGGTTATATACATTGTATAATAAAGTTGCGTTACTTCGAATACTCATACTTAGTTTTATATTTTGCGACTAGAAGGTAATCCGTGAGCAGTAATAAATAGAGAGGCGTTTTATTAAACCTTTTTCCAAACGTGAGCTTGTATTCCGTATCAGCTTTTGTCAATAATTGTACGACTGGTCCATTTTTAACCAAGTGTTTTCCTTTTAATACAATCGGTTTCATTTTCACCGAATATTCCAGTTTTCTGTTCGAAAAGAACAAACAGAATCGTTTGTTTAATGTACACGTATACACAGTGTAAGTACGCAAGATTCGGATAAAACTTTTTCTTCAAATTATACAAATAATAAAAAATACCTAGCTAAATTTTCCATTTCAATTTCCTTTATCGCAGCACGGGCGCCTTCGTTGCATTCAGCGACGACGTAACTTAAACTCGACAGAACTCTTTCCCAACGAGATCTATCGTCGTGCTCGACTGGTAGTTTAGAGAGGACTGCGTCAGCTAATAAAGGAAGCCTGAACCAAATTGATGCATATACTTTCTTATTATTAGACTTTTGAGGTTTAAACGTTCGTATAAGATTGTTGAAGATCTTACCTCGTTATTCGTTGCATCGGTAACATTAAGAAGGAGTGCAAAGACAAGCTTTGGCAAGTTGGACGCGCTTGTATTTGTGAGACCGTTTCTACAAATTTTATTCCTTTTCGCGTTCTGCAAGCATAATTAATCTATCGATGTAGCTTGATCGATCCGTCTGAGAACGGTAATTAAATAGGTAATTAAATAGATAATTAAAACAGTGTTTTCTGTTTACCTTAAATCTTTGAGCGTCGTGTCTATGCTAACTTGATTAGAACAATAGGCTACGTAAATATCTAAACATTTGTCGGCATATTTGAGCAATATGTTCGGCAGACCGTGCAACATAGGATCGCGACTCCATACGGTTTCTAGTTCGGCTAGAAACTGCTCCGACGCTTGCAACACGCTTGGAATACCACCGAATAATTTATCTTTTTCGGTGGTAGTTAACATTTCATCGATGGAAGAGTTGTTGATGAACTCGTTCCTTAAGACACGAAGAGAATTCAAATAAGACGCTTCCGAAGTTAGAATCTCGAATTTTGTTTCCTGAATCTTCTTCTCCTCCGTACTTAATCGTTCTAGCAATGATTAAAATGAGATCTTTTATGGATTTCTGATAAGATATAATAATCTAGAGAATAACAATAGAACGCGTCGCTTACGTAAAAAATCACTGTTTATAACTTGCGGTGTTTGACACCACAATGTTCTATGCCCAGGTTTTGCCAAATCCGTGGTAGATCGTGAGGGAGTCGTACCTTCGACCTATGAATAATTAATCGATGATACAAGTAACTAGGCTGTATCGAAGAATCAGAATATTTTGAACCATCTATGATATATTACCTCCTCGTAATCGTCCGAGTTAGAGTCGAAGAATATTGGATAGTCGTAAAATTGATACAGAGGTTCCTGATCGGTGAGTACGCTGTAGTGATCTGGAGTTGCGCAACAAATTACAAAATGAATGGAAGAACCTTCGAGCAACTTACCTAATTGTTCGATGGTATTACTGTACACAAGTTCATTGTTCGAATTGATTTGCTCGTTGCAGCTATTTTTCGTCCTCGGGTAGTCATTGTTATCGTTCGCGGTGTAACCGTCCAAGTAAAAGGTTGAGAAAGATCCGGTAACGTTTTTCTTAAAATGCTTTGCGAAACTAAAATATCGTCCACCGTCCAAATGCGAATGATCGTTAGAGGCTTCTTTGTTTTCCTCGCAAGAATGATCCTCGTCGACCGAGGTTCTCCTTCGCATACGGCCTAAACTTCCTTTGGTAATACTCCAGGTTCTTCGAAGCATTTTTATCCTCCTGCCCAGAGTACGAGTCAGGCTAACTTCGCGCGGTGGAGGAGGATTCGGTCTCGTTGGTGCTTCCAAGTACGCCATCACAAACCGATTTGGAATTTGTCGGTTCGTTTCGGTATTCTCGTTTCCTCTATCCCGCCTCGTTTCGTCCATTTTCTCCGTTTCTGAATCCGTGCTGAAGTCATCCGGCTGGAAGGAACGAAGACTCTCGTACGTACTGTCGTCGGATGCGTTGTCTGAAAAACGTTAATGGCTACTAAGTCAACGAAAAACGAGACGCATACACGTGACCTTATCCCTCCGCTCTTTACTTCCTAAACTATTTAATAGGAAAATGATTTTCCGCTTTCGATACGATTTTAAAATAAATCGTTTAATTTATTCAGACTTGTTTAATAGGGTTTGCTTTGTACATAGAAACTTATCGGTAAGATCGATAAAGACTCATCGTTGATAAAACGATACGGTAATTTTAATCAGCGAAAGTTCCTAAAATCTTGCAAGGACCTTCATCGACGTAGCATGAGGTTTCCTGCGTGTCCACATCCTCGTCTAGGTCGATAACCCTCATCTGAACGAGACCCTGCGTTCTCGGTTGCGATGAGTTTTCTTGGGCCGTTCGATCCTCGTGTTCTTCCTTCTTCCACCATTTTTCGATTTTTTCCGTATAGCCAACGAGCAACACCGATCCGCTGCCAAGGCTTACAGCCACTTAAAATCATCGTTCACGGCCAAGCGTTACTACATGTATGTATATTAACGTATGTGATATGTATTGTATATATTGCTCGACATTTGTCCAAGCTTCGAAGGCTAACCGGCTAACCGGCTAACCGGCTAACCGGGTGATCGGGTGATCGGGTGATCGGGGAACCAAAGAGGAGGAAGAGGCGGGTGGAAGCTATGGCGCATCGAGCGAATGAACAAGGTGAAATCATTTCGATCGCGAGTCGCGTAATTTCTTTTTACTTTCATTTCTCGAGTCTTCTCGATCAAGTCGGATTGCTACACACTTTATACTCGCTTTAAAATATACAACAAACGAACATGACGAAATAATTGTTTTTCGATTCTTAGCGTTTGAGTAGTGAGCCTTTAGTTGATTGTGTAATTGTTTGCTTGGACGAATCTCGATTTTTGTCAGGTTTTTATCGTATGTCGTGTATAACGTGAAGTATCGGAGACCGGATACGTAGAACCGGCATAATTTACCTTGTGTATTCGGTCTACGGAAGGTTTTCAAGGTCTGTTTCATTTCCACAACATGTCGACCCGTTGCGAACGAGTCTCGGGTAAGAACACCGTTTAACGAATATTAAATTCTTATATCAGGGGAAACTTGGACGTAAATAGCGGTGATCGAAAGAGAGTCGTGTCGTTGAGTTGCGGTCAACGAAATATCACACGCGAATATCTTTCGGTACGATCCGACGAGCGGTTCGGCCGTGACTGACACTCAGAGAGCGCAATACGCGCTTTCACCTCTCGACAATCTGTGTTCACAAGTCCGGTTTCCAGGCTCAACTCGTCGATCAAATATTTTCACGCGCTTCCAAGCATCGTCTGCTCTCTGCATACCGTCTCATTCTTCCGAATCCTTCGAAAACATTGATTTCGATTTCAATTTCGACTTCAATTTCGATTTCGATCGAAAAGAAAGTATGTCGAATAGAAATAATTAATGTCATTACTTGTAAGCGTTTGTAAATTGGTACACACCGATTGTTTGGCCGTTTCTTCGTTTTCCTTTTTAATCTTAAAGATCTTGCAAAACCTTGACACTCGATTCGTTGAAAGATACGAATCGCGTCGAATCAATTGTACCGCCTATTTGATTCTTGTTCAGAAACGCTTGGAATACCCACGTGTACCGCCAACCGGTAACAATCCGTAGCAAATGTTTAGTTTTACGAAAAATGATGTTTCATGGTTTTACAAAAGCAAACATATACGTTTGCCAGATCGTGTTACACTAATTCTTATTTAAAGGTATACGACACTCTCTATTGTACGCTATATCCGTATAATACATAATAGTATTCACGATACAGCGAGGTCGTAATAAAATTTCATCTCAGGGAGATGAAACTTTATAGTATTATGGATTAAGTAGAGTCCAAAGTTTAAACGAAAAAGTAGATTGCTAAGAGTGGTTAACACTGTATCGCTCACGGTAATTCTATTTGATGATTAAGAAATTTCTTCTCGATGATATATCGTTTTCGTATAAAATTAATTACGATTTTACAATCTAATTCATGTATCTAAGAATACATAAAAGTGACTTTTACACAAACTTACCGTCGCACATGGATTCCCGTGGAATCGATCTCGATGTTGACTTCAAGTTTTTCCTCGATCCTCTGGATCGTTGTCTTCTCACCTTCCGGGACCATCTTTGACCAGGACCAGACTTTTTTTTACTCGAAACAACTTGTGTCTCTGAACTTTTTTTTTTTTTTTTTTTTTTTTTTTTTTTTTTTTTTTTTTT
>SMSQ01020851.1:170490-186191 GCA_019453375.1 Ctenoplectra terminalis
CCCCATCAAGAGAAATCAGGTACACAGGGATGTGTTATACATAAATTAGTACAGAGATAATATATAAATACGTATATCTGTGTTTCATTTGATCAGGTACACTTACGATAAATCGGTTTTGTTCGCGAGACGAGCAGACAACCCTATCGTTCCTGAGTCCTCCAAGTCCTCCCACTCGGATTCTTTGCCGTTTATCCAAGTGGTTCCCAAAATCGAACCTGTTGTAGATCCAGCGTACAGACTATTGACACACTCCTCGCTAGGCCAACCGACATCGTCGTATACGTCCTGTTCGTTATCTAGCATATCATCAATGTCCTCGTCCTCGCCTTCCTGCTTCGCTTCGGTTTCGCGAATCTCGGTCTTGTTATCCATAAGCGTGTTCCCTGTGTAGCATGGACCCACAACGTCATCGTAGATATCATCGGAATCTTGGAAAATTGTCGAGGAGACCATAGTACGGTTTCCATCGATACGCGATACCGGTGTGCCCACATCGTCGTAATTATCCTCCTAATTAAGATAGAAAAAAAAATGATAAATGATTGGGTATCAGGAGAGAATGGGTTGGCAGAAAATGAAATAAAGTTAAATATGGTAACGCGTGTACCTGACCGATAAGATTCAAGGGTCCCACATCGTCGTACCGTTCGTCAGTATCGTTGTCTTGGACATTTTCGTTCGAGGTAAGTCGCGTGTGCTCCGAAAGTTTCTTGCAATTAGACCGATTGCTCCAAAGAAAGCTGGAATTGGCAGGTAACTCGGCACGCGACGAAGAAAAAGTCGACAACCACGGTGACTCGTACGTTATTCTCCTTTCGCTAACGTTTGCTTGATATTCGTTCGTTTTCACCTCCTGGCTTGACTCCAATGTTTTTACCGAACGTGCTTGTAACTCGTGTAACAATTCGCGTTTCAAGTTAGCGACATCGAACGCGTCGCGTTTGCCTAAAATTTGAAGAAATTGTAATTAAGATGTAAAAAAATATCCCATTTAAATTTATGGTCGGATCGGACGATTGGGAAAACAGTGCCGAGGAAGGAAACATACGTGTAGCTGATAATTCCTTCGAATTATCAGCGATCGAAGAAGCGTCGAAAGTGGTTGTTCCTTTGGTCACGGTCGGAACGATCAATGGTTGCCCGGTTCGATTTTCAGCCATCGAGTTTTGGTAGTTTGTTGCAACGAGAAGAGGTAACGTGGCACACTTTTGTTCGTGCGTAATTACAACTTGCTCTAAATTAAACCTGACCGTGTTTTCGTTGGAAACCAGATTCGGATTCGTAGCAGATGCGACATGAACGAAGTTCGTCGGGGAAGAAATTTTCAAGTATTTCGATTCTTCTCGAGTAAGACTTGCCGATCTGTATCTAGTGTTACAATTTATCCCGATCTTCGAGTCTATCGACAATGTTTTCAAAGAAATCAACGATCCACTCAGGCTACTCTTTTTTTTTTGTCTTCTTTTAGGTCTCTTTACCAGATATTCTGGTACGAAATGCAATACGTTTTTGGCAAAATGTTTTTTCTTTTTTTCGCAGATAGAAGAAAGTTCGTTACTAAATAACAATCTTTCCTCGAATTTTTCTTCCAACAACGTTTCCACCAAAGGCTTTTCATCGATCAGTCTTGCGTCCAAATAACTCTTATTCGTCAAATCGTTGGTAGATTTTGACTTTAGGAATCCATTATTTGCGCACAAAGTATTTTTCTTATTTTTTAAACTTTCACCAGCTTCGTTCGCTTCTTTTTGGATGTTCCAACATGCGTTTGTAGCAAACACTGACTCTATCTTTTCATAGTCGTTCGAAGAACAACGATTATCGAAACTACACTCGATATCTTGCGAATAAATGTTCTCAATAGCATCAGTCTCCAAATCGGTATCAGTATTTTCCAGAGCCTTTATCGAAGTAACATCGATATCGGTGTTATGAGTAGGGGAGTCAGTGCGATCCAAACGGATAGGTGTACTTTGTTTTCGATCTCCTTGCTCGACGACAGTATCGCACTTCTTATTCTCATCGACGATTTTCGATCGCGTTTCCTGGATTTCTGGTTTCGCCGACGATACGACCAACAGATATTTCGCGTGTTCCCTGGACGAAAGATACGACGTGTCGACCTGAATGAAATGTTTCGCGTGATTCGTTAGTTTGCGCCTAATTGGATACGTACTCTATAGCTAGGAGATTCGTAACGGTTTCAAGGAATGCGATAGAAATCGTAACTGTTTCAAACGCAGTCCCGTCGCTCGTGGTCGCGTACGAGTCACGATTTCTAGACGAGTTACCAAGTGATCTCGGAAAAGAGAAAAGTTTCAAGCGAAAAGACCGTTAAGTATTCCAAGTGGTGTCAGAAAAGTGGCGTCAAAAAAAGAAGATCCGATTGCCTACCACAAGTAGGCAAATTCCCAAAATATCGAAACGTTTTCGAATCTACCACCTATGTCATGACTCGAATTCTTATCAAACATTCTTTGCAAACAACTAACGTATCGCTCCTTTATTATCGTCGCGTCGCGTCGCGTCGCGTCGCGTTGTTTTTTAACTTTCGTTGACTTGGACCGTGACGGGACTATCGCGTTACATTTTTCACATTTTCACGATTCAATTTCAATAAAAGATTAATTAACCCGAACCTTGAAGCTGGATCTCCTGACTGCCGCCTCGGCACCCATTTTCCTTTTCTCCTTCAACTCGTTTGTTCGTTCTGCCGTGTTATCCTTGTTATCGTCGATGGGTAATAATTGCAGAGGCAACGTTGTTCTCTTCAAAGCCAGACTATCAAGAGTCGCGTAAATGATTTTTTCCGAAGTTGTAGATGATTTTCGGTCTCCGTGGAGGAAACTCCTATTAGCGATCGGCGAAACACTCATCCTTTCGCTTCTCTCGTTGCGACGTTTCGATATTGTTCGCCAATTGATATTCACTGGTTCATGAAAATAATTTCAGATAATTATCTATAAAAGGGTACACCTCATCGATTTCGATAATTTTTAGGTATGTTATAGAAATCAACATTCCGGAAAACTTTTTCTTACACGCTTAACTCAATTAAACTTGTTATTATTTCACGCAAGCTTTCTATACCGCCTCGCGACTGTCGGATTCAAAGATTTTACCTAAACCTAAACCTAAACCTAAACCCAATACATTGATCGTATTCGATATTTTTGAGTTAGAACGGGCATTTTTTAAAATCCTCGTATATGCATTTATGCACGGGTCCTTTATACGTATAGAGAGACACTGTAGACACAGAATTATAGGTAAAATTGAATGTAGCAGTGGCAACGGTTACACGTATCGGAAAAGGTTCGGGTTAGGTTGAAAATAAAAATCGATCAGATGTACTCTTCAACGCATAATTATCGAATTGCAATTTTTACGTATTCATCGGAAATGTTTCCTGCATTACATAGATACGAGACGTTTGAACGGCGGCACGAAAAACCGAGACGACGTTGTTTCGACGACCCAGCGATAACGAGAGAAATGCGACCCGTTATCAGACGCGGCTGATAATATGATAACTATGTACCGCGAAATTTTCTATATCACGATCTCTTGGTAGGACATGTATATTCGAGGCGGACAATTTTTGTCAACATTGTTGGTAAAAACTTTTTACACGATATCTAATGTACAACGTTGATACCATTGATACGTGTCAAGAACGAATCACCATTGAGCACGAAAGCGGCCTCGTTGTACGTTTTCCGCTCGATCGAGTATCATAGAGTTGGCGATTCATTGAATCGGCAAAACCCAAGTCCGTTCACTGTTACTCGATCCAATATTTTTAAACGATTACAGACTAAAGGCGCATCATCCGTTTCGTTGTTACATCGTTAGATTGTTTTTCGTTTCTTATTCTGCTTGGATTACACGAAATATCACGATTTATCAAACGAACGATAAATGGAACGACGGTGATCGAAACATTTTTATTCTTCTCAAGTTTCCTTGTGCACGATGTGTATTCGATTCTTTTTTTCACAGACCTCAAGTCTGTCGCTAAAAATTTTCCGACGTTTCACGTTGTTGGGCACCGATTCTCTTCTCCTATATCCCGTATCGGTTAACGAACAATCACAAAACTCGTTTGACACCGACGTAACGAACTTGACGTTAACAAGGCCACGGTTACATTTGATGCTTGCGAACGTGTTTATCGATATCGCTCGTCGGATAATTCACCAATGTAACAGACGTATATAAGCACTGGTACTGGCTACTCGCGTACTTGTTCGAGCAACATCGCGTCGATGGAACCAATCGCCGATCGAGTGACAAATCACGCATACTCGGTGAATTTTTAAACCTCTTTGCTCTGCCTCCGCGCTGCCACGATCCCGCGTACACGAGATCGGTCAAGTCCGCTGGTTTTCGTCGCCACTCGTCAACCATTGCCGTATTCCTTGAATCATTCACCCTCCCTGCTTTCCTACTTTCATCCGTACACCTTCACGGTTCACCTCGCAAATTTCTCTGCAGCCAATTTTATTCTGTGCTTAATAAAACGAGCGATTTATTACAGCATGCTATCTCTTTTAATCGTGGTCCTAACGCGCACGATCTAATATCTCTTTTCGATATCTATGTATTCAGTCGAATTGTTTCTATTCGATGATGCTCCTATCAAGTAATTCCGCATTCTTTCGTAGATTTCTCTTTCGTCCTTTCCTCTCCGTGCCTTTTCTATCATAACGTAGCATACGTGCTGACCAACGGAATCGCGTGTGCGACCTACACGTGCATGTACGTCTCATCTCTACGGCGCACGTTCAACAACCTAAAATTCATCGCAAATATTTACATTCTTTCTTTGTGTTCCATTCCGTTTTGTTAATAAATTTAATAAATTTAATAAATTTAATAAATTTAATAAATTTAATAAATTTAATGTTCTCATACATATGTACTTGAACACGGCCCTGAGAACCAAGGATTCCCGAGCAACGCGAAATCAGGGAAAGGTAAAACGATGCTTCGGGTAGTCGAGAATTCCTGCATTCTTGCGTAGCTGAGTCTTGTATGATGATGTGGCAGGTTGGCCTCATTCTTTCCTGGCCGTTGTCATGAATTTCGTTTCCAATCGCTGGACCGGACCAACCGATGCGATTCGAACCTTCTACGATATCCTTCTTCAAAAGTGAACTACCGAGCAGGCACTCCCTGATTTTATAAATTAATCATCGATTAATACATTTTCGAAAAAGAAGACAAAAAAATACAATTATAATTATATGTATATAGTAGATATAACGGTGTTGGTGGGATTTAAAGAAATCGGTCGATCGTGTGACGATAAAAATTTACAAAGTGAATTTGATATTAGATAATGACACAACGGTGTCACGTACGGTCACGTTGAAAATTTGAACATTGATCGGTGTCACTTGACGGGCAAACGAATAAATTTATCTGTCGTATTTTCTAATCTTGTCGTTTTCGTTTTCGTTTACGTTTACGTTTATCATTACGGGATACAGTTGATGAAAAAAGTGGGGGCTCCGGAAGAGCTATTTAATCGGTGCTATAGATAGATCCGTTGGTCAGTAGTTATTAAGCGAACACTACCATTAGCTGTTAAAAAGGATGTCTCTCGATCAGGTAACCACAATTTGATTTACTTAGTAGTACATTTCGTGTTCCATGAACCTACGAGTTGTATAACTGTAAAAGAGAAGAAAAAAGAATTTGTATGATATCATTCGTATTCGACATCGTTATTTATCGTTATTTAATTTATCGTTATTTATCGTTATTTATCGTTATTTATCGATAAGATTTTCTTGGAATAAAAATTTTAAGAAAACCCAATGCTGTTATTATTATTTTCAATTTATTTTCTTTTTTTTTTCTCTTAATTTTAAATCTACCGCTACATTATACTTGTTCATGTTTCTACTTACTTACAATTATATCGTACTTATTATTTTTATTACTGATCACTCCTTATCCCGTGGGTGATCAAGGCTTACGTTACGTTTATAATTAATATCGAAAAGAAAGAAAAACATGAATTGTGATTTATACAGATAACAAATTATTCATTTTATTAATATTAATTATTGATATTGTTATAAAAACATAAAAAGCTTGTACAGGAACGATATTTCTCTAGCGAAATTACATTTTCTGCAAAGTCATACCGTTCGTACGTAATCCTTCTATGAGCGATTCTTCTTACATTTTTCTATACTTGTTTAAAAGCTAAATAATCAATGATAAAAGGAATAAACGAAATCCAATTGGTAAGAAAAGTATCGTTACATCGATAATACGGGTACCTAGGATAATCGAGGTAATTAAGTAATTGGTAAGAGGCAATCGTATGCATGACTTTACAGAAATTCGAAGAAGCGGCAGAAGCTGTAAAAACTCTTACCAAACGTCCCACTGACCAAGAATTTTTAGAACTGTACGCATTGTTTAAACAAGCAACAGTGGGCAATGTAAATATCGGTAAGTTATCGTTTCGATGTAGTACGTTTAAATCTATCGAAAATAAAAATTAGAAAACAAAAAATATGTCATTTTATTGAGAAATTATAAAGAATTATTTGATACGATTATAGCGAGACCCGGCATGTTGGACTTAAAGGGAAAAGCAAAGTGGGACACGTGGAAATCGAAGGAGGGTATGTCGCAAAACGATGCGAAAGAAGCGTACATTAAATGCGTTAACATATTGTTGGAAAAATACAAATAAAATGTTTAATTATTATGTTTCGTTAACTCGAGCGAATTGTTGTTATGTCGACACATTTTATATTTTTTCTATGCTGCTATAAAAAAAACATTGTTTTAAATAAAAGTATAATTTGACGTACCTAAATTATTTCTTTCCCCAACTTCTATGTATTCAGTTTCAAATTTAGTCATTGATTATGCGTTTCTCAAATCGAATTAGTTATTATATGCTTTCTGCTTCTAAGTTCACGTGGTTTGGGGACGCAACCTACTGATATGTCGTTGCAATCGCATTCTTTATTTCCAATGTTACAGACTATCTATATTTTTTATTTAATCCACGAATAAAATTTTTAATTGTTCATTACGTTACGTTGTGGTATCTGATGTATGTACGTATGTACGTATGTACGTATGTACGCATGTATGTACGCACGCATGTATCTATGTTGATATAAAAATGCAGAAAATACAAATTTTATGTTTCAAACATTAATAGGACATCGTGCAAAAATGGCCATCTTTGGTTTAGACAAAGATACAGTGAAACTCATATCTACCACTCAGATTATAACTTCGATATCTACTGCTGCAAAAGAATTAATAGAAAATGCATTGGATGCTGATGCCAAAAATATTGAGATTAATTTGGTACCTCCTTATTTTTTTCTTTCCACATTATATCTTGCTCTTTAAATTAATTTAATATTTAAGAATTCTAATGTAACATTTTCTATCTTAAATCGTTAGATAGATAATGGATGTACCTTGATAGAAGTAAAGGACGATGGTTGTGGTATTTCCAAGGTAGATGCTCCTTACGTTGCTTTACCATCTTATACGTCAAAAATTTCCAATTTTTCTGATTTAGGTATATAATTATATTACGAATGAAACATTTACGTAACATTATTCAATGTGATCTTATATTCCTTAAATTACAGTTTTACTGTTATTTACAGATTCGTTAGAATCGTATGGATTTAGAGGTGAATCTCTGTATGCATTGAGTTCGATATCAGATCTTATAATCGTATCAAAAACGGAACAAGACGAAGCTGCTGTATGTTATAGTATCGATCGCTATGGATGTATCGTTAAATCAGAACCTTGCCATAGACCTATAGGTAGTAAACTAATTTAAAATATTTTATTTTACTTTTTCAAAATATGTATTTTTTCTTTTCTTTAGGAACAACTGTTCAAGTTAAGCAACTATTTAAACAAATGCCAGTGAGAAGGCAAATAATTACCAATTCGAAGAAAGCTAGTCAAGATATTAAAATATTGGAATCTTTGATAAAGAGTTATGGAATGTGTAAATTTTTTGTAAGAATAAGCTATAAAGTGGATAAAAATATTATATTTTCAAAACCTAGTGCAGCTACTTTTGAAGAAGCAGTTATATATATCCTTGGTAAAAAAGTGACACGCAATACGAGTTGGATTAACATTACGGATACAGATGTACAGAATTATACGTACTATCAAATTTTATATCTTATCTTGTATTCGATATTATAATTTAGTAATTTATATTCTTCAGATTAAAATGAAAATAATGGTACCTTCGAAAGAAACACAAAACGTAATTGAAGTGTTTCAGTCTGGTGCTCAATATATATTTGCGAACAATAGACCCATTAAAAACAAAGAATTAGAAAAGGTTGTTTGATAAATTTTTTTTTTTCTTTTTTTCTATAAACAAATAATACAGTTACAAAGAATTTGGAAAATATTTCTAGGTAGTGACTAAAATAATTTTCGAAGCAATGGGACAGGAATTTTCATCGAGAAAGAAGCCAATATTCGTTCTGTACATTTTAGTAAATGCTGCAAACATAGATGTTAATTTAGAACCAAATAAAACTTCCGTTCTTTTTAAAGAACAGGTAATTGTATTTACCAAATAATTAATCATACGTTATTTTACAAATCGATGCTATGTTTGTTATCTGCACAGAACATGGTAATAAATACACTAGAGAAATATCTAAGAAATTTTTATGGAATACAAAGAAAAGAACAAGAAGGAAACAACAGTGATACTCTATATAATGATTATCAAGATCGTACAAAAAAAACAGATATTAGTGATATTGATAACGAGGAGCCTGTATACAAGAAACGAAAATTACAAGTAGATAAAAATGTAGATAAACTGCTTAAAAAGAATGTAAATTCTGTTGAAACTAATAATTCTGAACATAAAGAGCAATTGGAAATTTCTACAAATGGACAAAATTGTCAAAACGGAAATGTTGAAAGATGCGAGAAAATGTTAAACGAGTTTCATATTCAATTACCATCTTTAAATTTAAGCGATTCAGATTCCAGTGATTTACAAAATTTTACATTGGTTTACGAGGATGACAGAATCTCTCGTACTTTAGCGTTAGTATTTAAACTATAGGATAAAATGCAGCATGATTTAATTATTTTTAATATATAATTTTTTTTTTCTTTTCGTACGGCAACAGTGATGAGAAAGTAAACAACGAAGATACCCCGCCATTTGAACTAACGCCACAATCTCAAGCACTCGATCAATTACCAACAGTGGATTTAGGTGAAGATTTTGCATGGAATGATTGCTCTGATATAAATACAAATGAAAAAGAAAATAAGGTGCAAAATTCAAATCCAGAAATTTCACGTAAAGAGAGTAAATTGAATACGAAGAAGTCTGTTACGTTGAAAGAATGGAGTAAGGGACACGTGTCTGGTTTAAAGGTAAAACTTATAAAGAATTGAACGTAATAAATTTAAGCGAGGGAATCATACGAAGTACGTTTAAAGTAATTTTGATAGGGAGGCACAAACGTAGAACCTTATGCAGAGCCACATCGATCATCGAATAGTGATACACGTAGAAATGTATGCGAAGGCTTTTTTAAATTTTCAAAACATATCAGGTCGGAAGGTAAACGCGTTTAGTGGACAACTTAATTTCTTATATTTAGTACGTAACAGAAAATATATATTAAATCCGTATTTTCATTTGTATGTAGTTATCCAGCATAATTCTACTACGACAGCACCTCAAATTGCTCACGTAATAACTGATCTTTGGAAAAAATTGTCACCAGAAGAACGTGGATATTATAGAGATCTTGCGCGTGATGAGAAAATAGAGCATTATACGGAAAAACGAGAAGCGGTAGAAAAACATACGATAGATATTAATAAAAATACAAATAGATTGTTAAAAGCATTTGAAAAAATGAAAACGATAAATTTCGAGAAAAAAGAAAATTTAGTCATGAGAACCACTGTACCTTGGGATATAAATTTAAAGAAAGTCAGTGAATGCATCCTAAACAAGTAAGTGCTCTTCTAAATTACATGTATTTATGGCATTGTTATTATTTTAATAGTTAATATAAACATTGTAGCTCTTCGAATAAAAATACAAATCTTGTTGTTGGTCTATTACGTTCAAATTTATGGATTGTTTACAAATCTGCGCATATTTGGGTTTTAAATGCTAGCGATCTTAAAACGAAATTACATATATCTGATACAAACACAGACGAGGTGAAGTGGACAATAATAAATGAAATATGCAATACTATTTTTTTTTTTTTTTTTTTTTTTTTTTTTTTTTTTTTTTTTTTTTTTTTTTTTTTTTTTTTTTTTTTTTTTTTTTTTTTAGAATTTGTTACCTAAATATTTTCTATTACAGGATGACGTTAAGAATATAGAACAATTTCTGGAGCAATGGTTTTCAACGAAAGATGATTTATCGTTGTTGTATCCTATACATTCGGTAACACGAACTAAGAATAATTGTTAATTTATAATACTGTAATTGTTATTTAAACATTAACTTTGTTAAGATAAGAAATAAATATTTGTATTCCTTTGTTCTTATATTTATTTAATACTTAATATTATCGTTAACCAATAGTTTGAACAAAGCTGCGCATAAACGTTATTTAGAATTATATACATATACTTAATTATTAGGTTTTAACATTCTTTATAACTTTAATTTATTCGAAAAAGTAACAAGTTTAAGTTTTTTATCAAAAGCATTTTAAATCAAAATTTATATAACGAACATAACAAAGGTAAAGTTAGGAATTATTGTAAAAAAAAAAAAATTCTGATTGGTCGGTACGAAAAGCGTTCCTAAATTCTTCACTAGACATGCGTTTAAAGAGTTTTGATTATAATTATAACAAAGAATTCTTTCGAATAAAGTGAAAATTTCTTCTCTTTTGAGTAAAGTAACAATTTTATAATGAACAATTTTTTTCATTTTATTTCAATGTATTTTGAGAATAAAATTCTATTACCGTACAAAGAATATAGAATAGGTATAAGATATTAGAAAATTAATATTAAAGTTTGATGTGCCTGTATAAAACGTATCAAACATGTTACGTGTTTAAAAATAGATTTAATCGAAATAAACGATAGTATACGAAGTGAAGTACTTTAAGAAAGTGATAGTTGTAATAAGCTTTCATCGAAGAAACGGTTAAAGGTTGGAGATTTCGATCTATATGTTTGAAGTTTGTGGTAGGTTGTTGGCTGCCATCTTGGACCTCGTTCGTTTGAGAAGCCGGGCCGCCCGCAAAAATCTTCGAGTTTCACGCGTTCGCGCGGCCTCACGTTTTCCGTAAAAAGGTTGCGTGATTTCACGACGAATTTAGAGATCAGTTGCGGTCAATCTAACCACGATTCGGGTCCGGAATGTATTAGGTGAGTCCGAAATAAATCAACATTAATTTCCTGATTACCGATGGCGTGTGATTTATCCCGTACATGTGTGTTCGTGTCTTGTGCTTGTGCATGTTTCTAATTCGTGTTCCGATAGTAGGTTAATTTTTACTTACATTTTTGCTCCTTAATCAAAATATTAATTTTTTCTATCTTCAAATTCTATCTCTGTACGTAAAATTGTTCTTTCACTAAATCGTAACTACGAACCACTTAAAATGAACCGATAGTGTTCTCTGAGCTTACAATCAATAGACATCTCTGGAATATGCAGTTCATTCGTTGTAATCGGTGAACACGTTTTTACTTTTGTTAGTCTATTATTTTAAACTTTATTTCTCCCTTTTACACCACTCTATTCAACATCACACGATCATTTCTGTTGAAGTTGTTTTCATTTTTCTAACCACATAACTAGTTTTTTCGATTACATTCGCTCAAACGTTATATAAATACTTCGAATAAAAGTTACATTAATTAATTTATAAAGAAATTTAGTTACATCTTTCACGGTTTTATATGAAAGAAATCACTCTTCCAATTGGTTAATGAAATATTTCTTATTTTCTTTACTTTATTGTTTCAGTTATGTAGTAAATAATATTGATTTTTAATTGATATAAATAATTTACAATTTACTCTCCACATTCAATATGTGTGTGTGTGTGTGTGTGTGTGTATATATATATATATATATATATATATATATATATTCCTATATGTATATGTATATATGTGTTTAGCTCGTAGATTTCATTTTTACATATTACCCATTGCCATAATATAATGTTTGGAGGCAAATAGAAAATGTATCAAAATCAAGCACATGTTCTTTTAACGTGTATAAACAAACATTGCATTAATGTAATTAATTGTAGGTGCATTGCGATATTATAATAGATACTAATAACTATGATAATTAATATTCGATTTATTACATGCATAAACACAAGTTCATTTTTAACAAAGATTAATGCGCATTCATGTATCGAATAATTCCTTATATACCTTTTATTAAATTAAAATACATTTAATTATGACCGCATTTTAATATAATTTTTTTTTTTTTCTTTTCTTTGTTAACGACTCAGGTGTATGTTTATCCTCGCGCATTCTTAACTGGGTGAGTGGAGGAAATAAATTAACTAGCTTTTGTAATTTTTCGATAGACAACAGTGAAAGAATAGCAATCCGCAAAATAAATAGTATTAGCGATATATCAGAGAAAATGGCACTACCCAGTAGAGCGCGAGTTTACACTGATGTGAATACACACAAACCTAGAGAGTACTGGGACTATGAATCTTATGTTGTTGATTGGGGGTAAGTGACAAAAAAAAAAAAAAAAAAAAAAAAAAAAAAAAAAAAAAAAAAANTGTATGTATGTATGTATGTATGTAAAGTATATTATATAATTGTAATCAATTGTTTGTTATTATAGACAACAAGATGATTATCAACTAGTAAGAAAATTAGGCAGAGGAAAATATAGTGAAGTATTTGAAGCCATTAATATCACAAATAATGAAAAATGTGTTGTAAAAATTTTAAAGGTATAAAAACATAAGCTATACGTTAGTAAATTGCTCGTAATTGATTGGAAATTTTAGTTTTCGTATGATTTTAATTTTTAGCCTGTAAAAAAGAAGAAAATAAAAAGGGAGATTAAGATCTTAGAAAACCTCAAAGGTGGGACCAACATAATTACACTCCAAGCTGTTGTTAAAGATCCTGTATCAAGGACACCGGCACTGATATTCGAACATGTTAACAACACAGATTTCAAGCAATTATACCAGACGCTAACAGACTACGACATAAGATACTACCTCTACGAATTATTAAAAGTGCGTGTATTGTTAAGTGCAATGGAACCAAGTATCAGTCCAATGTGAATCTTCGAGATTATTATTTTGATAGATGTAGGTGCATATCATAGGTTCAAGGAAGAGTTCGAAAATATTTAATTCGTACAAAATCATTTTATCCTCCATTATGATTGATCGTATGATTTTTATTAGTACTAGTATTTCTGGATGAAAAAGAACACTTGATATGACCTATTCTACTGCAAAGCATTGAAATTACTTTGCTATTAAGTACGATTTTAACCCTTTTAATGCTGTGGGAAATTTGAGTACTTATAGTTTATCTACTGTGGTTGTTATAAACTTTCATATCTAAACGTTTTATTTATACGTATATAAATATATGTGTATATATATATATATATATACATACATACATACATGTATATATAAATATATAATTATACATATATACATCGATTATATATATATTTTTTTTCCTTTTTTCTGTTTTTCCATTTATTTGTTATTGATTTCGATGATGAAATACAATAGGATTTAATAATTTTAATAATAACTAGCATAGAAAGGGTTAACAATGAATATAGTAAAGGAAAATAATGTAGTATTTTTTCATAAAAATAAAGAAATCTTTCTTTTTCATTCGTTAAAGTATATAAAAAGAATCTTTAGTTTCAGAAATTTTTAAAATTTTCGGACTCGTGAATATTTAAGTAAGTAATGTGTCGATAGTGTTTGATCCATTTTGCATCTATGGTTAAATAACATATGAAAAAAACATTAGTGATGTATAAGACGTGGTTTCCTCCTCTTTCTGTTCAGGCATTGGATTATTGCCACAGTATGGGAATAATGCATAGAGACGTCAAACCGCACAATGTTATGATAGACCATGAAAATCGAAAACTGCGGTTAATCGATTGGGGTCTAGCAGAGTTTTATCATACTGGTCAAGAATACAATGTACGAGTAGCTTCGCGATATTTTAAAGGTCCAGAATTACTCGTGGATTATCAGGTTTGTAATTTTGGTCTTATCGATCCTACTATTCTAATTGTACAATATAATTGGTTTATGGTGAATATATTCCTTTTTTTGTATCGCAGATGTACGATTATTCATTAGATATGTGGTCCCTTGGATGTATGCTTGCGAGTATGATATTCAGGAAAGAACCGTTTTTTCATGGACACGATAATTATGACCAACTAGTTAGAATTGCAAAAGTTCTTGGAACTGAAGAATTGTTTGAATATCTTGAAAAGTACCATATTGAATTGGATCCTCGTTTCAATGATATTCTAGGTCGACATTCACGTAAACGCTGGGAGCGATTTATGCATTCGGAGAATCAACATTTGGTATCACACGAAAGCCTTGATTTTCTTGACAAACTTTTACGCTATGATCATTACGAAAGACTCACTGCGCGTGAAGCTATGGAACATCCCTATTTTTGTAAGTACTAAGAAAATATTTAAATATTAAGCTACGAGGTACAACAAAATGTGAATGATAACAGCTTGAAAAATTTTCTCATCTATTTTAGATCCAATAGTAAAGGATCAAGGTCGATTAAACATGGTATCATCGTCACCTACTCCCATAACAGGTTCGTTACCTGTAGGTGAGTAACGGCCCAGGTAATGTCACCACCTCAATATCCAATTTATAATTATTTAACCATATCATTCACGTATTGCTGAATCGACCATGAGAATACCGTGAATTCATCCGCATCTCCGATTATGATGCGTATCAATTGAACATCCGTGAAGTTCGTATTAACTCGAATTCGTAACTTCTATTTTACAATATTTATGAAAACAAAGAAAGAAAAAAAGTATGCGGAAGAATGCCAGAAGTACGAACACGTTATGTTTGTATTGTAATGTACGAATACACACAGTTCTGTTGGCAATCAATTGAATGCATGAAATCAATTGTTGATATCGTCCGGCATTGTAAAATTTAACTAATTCGCAATAGTAAACACTGTTTTTGTAAAGTGTTCAAACGTTGAGCGTGGAAACACATTTATGTCTAAATAAATCCTTAATATGAAATATCCATGGAAAATCGTTTCTATGGCGAATTAGTTAAAGCGAAAAACTGTGTTACGCTTTACGCAAGGTCGTTCCAGATACCTAAATAATGGAGTAAAAATGTACTGGGTTGTGGCCAGAATATAAACATCTATTACCGATACTTCTTTATTCATGAAATTTCAGGTACGTGGAATGACCAATGCAATTTATAGTCATATTACAAAGAAAACATACGAAGTAGAGTAATACCGGTCCCTAATATAAAACGATCTTCTTTCGCAAGTAATATATATATTTTATTTTTCACGATACATCGTACTTCAGAATTTCAGATGTTTGCGACTACTGTCTTTTTTTTTTTTTTTTTTTTTTTTTTTTTTTTTTTTTTTTTTTT
>SMSQ01020851.1:187948-225731 GCA_019453375.1 Ctenoplectra terminalis
TTTTTTTTTTTTTTTTTTTTTTTTTTTTTTTTTTTTTTTTTTTTTTTTTCTTTTTTTTTTCCCTTTATAGTCAGTATACGCATTTATGAGGAACGTGCGAAGAATCAAACATTTTCATTTAGGTATCGATACTTCGCGCGAGGGGCTTGATCCCATCCCTAGGCGTGACTGTGAGCAGCGTACCGGTTCGTGGAATAAACCGACCGAAAAATGTGGCGAAACAAGTTGAAAATGGGACTCAGAAAGCGATGAAGTACTCATCTCATCCGTTACATCTTTAACATGCGGTTTACATCTTTTGACTAACTATGTACCAAAAGTTGATCCTTCCATTCCACCTAAACTTGCAAAATTAAGAAGAACAAAAGTATTTCACGCAATGGTGGACCACTTCTTATGTAAATGGCAATTATATTCTGACGTGATATATAAAATTCTATATTTTAGACATTCCTTGTTTTTCATCCTGGGTATTACTTAAAAGAATTTGCGTTTGATGTATTGGTAACAATCTGCTACGTGCAATTGCAATAAATGGCAATAAACGAGGAACAAATGATGCGTTTCAAAAGTAACGATTTCACTATACTGCAAATGATATAAGAACGGAAGAAAGTTTCGAATATCAAAATGAAATCTATCGAATCGAAGTACGTGCTCCATCGATATTGGTTGGTATGCATGTGCCGTTAATAACTGTATGTTACTTTTTTCTGTTTTTGTAATGTATTAATTCTATTGTGTTTCACTGACGCTGCTACTAATGTCACGATCGCGGGAGATCCGTAAATACATAAAAATGCGATTAGATCATGTTATGTCACTTGGAAGATCGTCCGTTATTACACGAGACATCATAACGAAAATGATGCAAAACAAAAGCCACGTGTATTTGCATCCATATAACCGCGTACGACACACACACACACACACGTACACACATATACAGCACATACGTGCTTACACATACATGTACCTTAGGCCGCTCGGTTTAGTACTTTTAACGATGATAAAAATGTTCGTTTATATCTGATACAATAATAGTTGAATAAAATGTTTGTTATAGCCAAGTACTCTTTGTGCTCTGTGAATACCTGTGCATCCAGTAATAGGTGTTAGTATAGGTGTACTGGTAACAGCATCATTGATCAAATGGTTTGAGAATACCATTTCGAGAATGCATTTAAAATTCTAGCCCTTGTTATCTTCATACTTCTACAGTTATTTCTATTTTGTGTATATCATATTGAACTGTAGAAGTTTGTAATTTAATTTCCATTGATCAAAGCTAAAATTCACAGACACCTCAAAACACTTGGCGTCAACAGAAGCCTACGTACACGAACAACACAACACATGCCAATAAAGAAAAAAACATTCGTATTGCTGTACATTGTACGCTTGACGCGCTGGTCAAAAACTTAATGTCGATAACAGCCATTAAATCGATCAAATTATTTCATACACAGCATTACCAATGTGTTTCTTATGAATTGAACATATAATTATTTATATACGAACATAAGCCAGTTTATTGTGTACATTTGAAAAAATTTACTTCGAGAGGAAAAAGAGGAGAGAAACGTACTTTTAAAGAATGTATAGGAATAGAGCACACTCCACTTGTACACACCATGTCCTTTCGTATAATTTCGAAAGAATTTGTCAGTTCCTATACGTATAAATTGTGCATAAAGTACCGTCAATTCAATATATATATATATATATATATATATATATATATATATATATATATTGAAAAAAAGAGAGAAAGCATACATACACATACACATATAAGCGTAGCGTATTACAAATGCGTACCCTATCAAGCGGAGTGTGAATTTAAATTCGAAGAGCAGTATATGCTCTTTAATATTATCGGCTAAATAGTAATATCGCTTCTTATTCTGATCACTGCGCCGTTTTTGCCTTATTATCATGTATTTTAAATTTTTAGATGTATATGTATGTATATTTTATTTTTATTTTTATTTTTATTTTTATTTTTATTTTTATTTTTTCACACGCGCGCGCGCACACACACACACACACATATAAGTGAAAATAAATGAGAAGAGTACATAGGTGTATGAAGTGGACACTGCGCTATAAATATTGAAGATGTAAAAAAAGAAATACTTTATGTATGATTAAAGTATAAATACATTTTATTTATTCCGCTTATAATCATCGTATTGTTCGACCGCGTAAAGTATCTAATTTCAAATCATTTTCACATGGCAAGAACGGCGCATACTTAATTGTTTGTCCAAGTTTGATAACCCTCCCTGTTCATACGTTAAGTTTACGATAATCTAATTTAGTTTTATAGGGAAAAAAAAATTATTAAATAATTATTATTTAAATCTGCAAATGGACTTAAAGAAAAAAATTAAAATAACGAATTGTCACGAATGTAATTAATATATTATGCTAAATTTTAACTTTGATATTTTATCTCAACATTATAATTTTACATACATTGAGAATGAAGTTTCTTTTTTTCCCGTTACGGGAATGATTATATTTTGAGTGAAGAAAGCGCACTCGAGATTTTAATATACGCTAAATGTACATTCGAATTTTATATTCTTTCACACTAATACCAAAGTGATAAACTAAAACTGTTCATATATTTCCTTGTTTTTCTGTTTTTCTCTGTTACCTTGAAGTTTTTTAATAAACGCGGGATACTGTAAAACAAATTAGTTTGACGTGGTTGAGGTCTGACAATAAATTTAGCCAAAGTGCACGGAACTATTTTGATTTAAACCTATCGTCGATCGTCGCAGCATAACAAAAGTAAAAAAATAATCTATCCTGTATCACATGACTATATGTTTTTAATGTTTTTGCAATATTTACTCTAAAATTGGTGATACAATGACTAAATGAAGTTTATCGAAAAGTTAGAAACTTTTCCTTTGTACGAATACGAAACAGTTACGCGAAATATACAGTGTAACAATAATATGTATAACTTACAAAAAAAAAGAAATGTTGTAACAACACTAAACAGTGCTGTATAAGATGAATTGAAAAGAAAGAAGACAATTTTGTTTGTATTAAAAAAAAGTAATAATAATAAATAAATCTTATAATTACAAAGTGTTTCTAGAGAGATTAAGCACTATATGAAACTAGTTTTTTTATTTCTCATTGTCGCCATACAGTTACAATTTTTCGTGTAACTAATTTTTCTTTATAATTTTTACTATTAACGGTGCGATCTTTTTTTTTTTTTTTTTTTTTTTTTTTTTTTTTTTTTTTTTTTTTTTTTTTTTTTTTTTTTTTTTTTTTTTTTTTTTTTTTTTTCTTTTTTATTTCTTTTTTTATATTTTATCGTGCATATATTATTTTCGAGTAAATTAATTATAACATAGCAGGTTATGTTTGCAACGATGCAATCGTAACAGATTTTTAAAATCAGTGACATGTATTGAATGAAAAGCATACGATACTAGTTACTGAGTTAATAATTTATATTAAAAATTGAGTTAACGTATGTATCTGTGTATCATGTATGTAAAGATTAATCTATTAAAGCACGTATAACCATCCTTTTCGTCAAGTATAAACCATACGCGTGTCATAGCCAGTTACCGTACACGGTACTGTACACAGTACTCCTTAAGTTTTCCTTAAAATTACTTTTAATTTCAATAATGGAAGAAATTGATGGGTTACGACAAAGAATCAAAGAACTTGAAAATAAGTTACTCGAAGAACAGTGTAAAAATACGTTTACATCGAGAGAAAAGATACAACATATGTCAAGCGAAGTGACTGATTCTAATCCTTACAGGTAATTGTTGTTTATATGTGATTTTTTTTATAACAAAAAGTATTGATGTTACTTTTTTTTTTCGTACTTTGATCAGTCGCTTGATGGCATTAAAACGTATGGGTATAGTAGATAATTATGAAAAAATAAGAGAACTAACAATTGCTATAGTTGGAGTTGGCGGAGTTGGTAGTGTTACTGCAGAAATGCTAACAAGATGTGGAATTGGCAAGGTAACGATCGTACAATTATACACGAATAATGAACTTTTTAGTTTTCTAAGCGAGAAACAATATTGATTTTAGTTGATTCTTTTTGACTACGATAAAGTAGAAATGGCAAATATGAATCGACTTTTCTTTCAACCGTATCAAGCTGGTCAAAGTAAGGTACAAGCAGCAGCGGCAACATTGCGATATATTAATCCAGATGTTGAAATTGAAACCCGCGATTACAACATTACTACAATGGATCACTTTGAAGATTTCATGAATACCATAAGGTATATAGAAATGATTTAATGGTTTTAATGTTTGTAATTAAAAATATCTAAAAAAAAATATTTAATTTAATTTTTAGCACGGCAAGTTTAAAGAAGGGAGCGGTGGATTTAGTGTTAAGCTGTGTAGATAATTTTGAAGCCCGGATGGTAATTAATACTGCTTGCAACGAACTTAATCAGAAATGGTTTGAAAGTGGAGTTTCCGAAAATGCAGTTTCTGGACATATTCAATTTATTATTCCTGGAGAAACAGCTTGTTTCGCGGTAAGTAAAAATTAAAGTTGACGTATAAATGTAACATCAGAGCTTGAAACGTAATTACGAATTGTATTATTTCATTTTCAGTGTGCTCCTCCGTTAGTAGTAGCGGAAAACATAGATGAAAAAACGTTAAAACGAGATGGTGTTTGTGCAGCATCTTTGCCAACAACTATGGGTATTATAGCAGGTTTTTTAGTTCAAAACGGATTGAAATATCTTTTAAATTTTGGTGGCGTGTCCTATTATTTGGGTTATAACGCTATGCAAGATTTTTTTCCTAAAATGACATTAAGACCTAATTCAAACTGCGAAGATAGGTATTGTAGAGAACGTCAGCAAGAATATGCTTCAGAACCAAAACTGCAACAAAAAGTAGAGGAAGTAGTCGAAGATAAGCCTCTACACGAAGATAACGAATGGGGTATGTAATAGTCTAGGACGATAAAGTATTGGAATATAATCATTCGTTTAAAGGATTACTACTCGTTGTAGGAATTTCTCTCATCGATGAGCAAGACCAACGGACAGATGAACACGACCATTTATCGTTAGTATCTATAAAAAAAATGTTAAACGCACCGCGCCCGACAGATTCGCAAGTCGATGAAATTCTGTCCGAGTCTGATGCTACTTTAGAAGAACTAATGTCACAAATGAAATCTATTTAAGTGTTATTCACTCGTAATAATAATATCAATACCGTATGCATTCCATTTATATTATTTTTCGTTATGTAAAAAAAAAAAAAAAAAAAAAAAAAAAAAAAAAGAAAAAAAAGAAAAAAAAGAAAAAAAAGAAAAAAAAGAAAAAAAAGAAAAAAAAGAAAAAAAAGAAAAAAAAGAAAAAAAAGAAAAAAAAGAAAAAAAAGAAAAAAAAGAAAAAAAAGAAAAAAAAGAAAAAAAAGAAAAAAAAGAAAAAAAAGAAAAAAAAGAAAAAAAAGAAAAAAAAGAAAAAAAAGAAAAAAAAGAAAAAAAAGAAAAAAAAGAAAAAAAAGAAAAAAAAGAAAAAAAAGAAAAAAAAGAAAAAAAAGAAAAAAAAGAAAAAAAAGAAAAAAAAGAAAAAAAAGAAAAAAAAGAAAAAAAAGAAAAAAAAGAAAAAAAAGAAAAAAAAGAAAAAAAAGAAAAAAAAGAAAAAAAAGAAAAAAAAGAAAAAAAAGAAAAAAAAGAAAAAAAAGAAAAAAAAGAAAAAAAAGAAAAAAAAGAAAAAAAAAAAAAAAAAAATAAAGAAAAAAAAGAAAAAAAAGAAAAATCAATATATATAGCCCGATACTGTGTACAATGTGATACACATACACTTGTATGAATTACAAACAGATTTATTAAAGTTAGACATCGAAACGTTCGAAACAAAGATTTTGTCCTTCTTCTTCATAATCTTCTCTAGTTACTAGAAGACTTGAAAATAATGGATCTTTTGAAAGCGTTTTACCACCCTGCCATGCGTATGTGATTGGGCTGAAAACGAGGTAATGATATATATTATATACAGGTCTAATTTTTTTCATTGTATCGATTACGAAGTTAAATATTTGTTTACTTTTCAGGCAAATGAACATTTATCGTATATTCTGCAGGTGCTAAACTTCTGATTTCTTTATAAATTCTTTCCTGAAATCCAGGAAACTTTGCATTACCGCCAGATAGAATGATGTTAGATAAAAGGTGCGGCCAGGTTTCTTCGTCGCATACTTTTAAGCAATCCATTATTGCTTCTGGAATACCCATTTGACGTATACCAACGTCAGAGGGAAAAAACAAAATTTCGGGTATAGCGAATCTTTCATTGCTCAAACGTAGAGTCTGTTGTTCGTTAGGAGGCTCGGGATTTTTTAGGAAACCACGCCTTAACGTCGTATAATCTGGTAAAACGTAATCTTTAACTATAGGGTTGCTTTCTAATTTATTTTTGGCAATTTCCATATCTTTGAAAAATTCTTGAGAAACGAAACATGAATCCTCTTTCGCTTGGTTTATTACATAAGTTTCATCCATGACATGAAGTTGGCGATACGATATAATTTCTTTAAGATGATTCGTAAGGAGTTTTCCACCTACGTCGATGCGTCTAATACCTTCTTTAACTTTCGTATCGTTTACATATGGTACTATATGAGTAAAGCTATAACCGCTATCAACTACGATACAGCATTTCATGTTAGGATTTTCTGTCTTATATTGATAACAGGAGAGAGTAGAAGCATTGATTCTTAAAAGACTTTGACATTCGTACTCTTCGAAAAATATTTCGGTCATAGCTTCTTGAATGGTTGAAAAATTAAACAAAGGTTCGGTTACGATCACAGAAAAATGATTCAAATTCACTGGACAGCATTCCTTCGAGAATATATAATCCCAAACCGTCTTTTGAACGTCCCAATTGACAAGGTATCCTTTTTGAAACGGTAAAATGTAAAAGAGTCCAGATGCATCTCGACATTCTTCGATTTGGTTTCCTACGAAGGGTCTGCGTCGTTCGCTTTTAGCCTTCATTATGCAATTAGGAACTAATCTAAAAATTAATACGCTAATAGTCGTACACCTTCCTCTTTTGAATAACACATATTTTATCGTAGTAACATACTTATAATTATCCGAAGCTAACCCAACTTTCGCTGTGTAAGCACCATTATCAAGAACAAAAGTAGAGTTACTCATGTTAACAAATCGATCGAATAATAAGAAAAAATTCGACGATATCTTCCTTCCTTGTACGTTATAAAAGATTACTCGAAAATAATTCGAAAACCTAGATTGAAACAAATTTCGTTCACCGGTGCATTCAAAATGTTTCGCTCAAACACATTCGAAAACGTTAGTATTAGAATAATTGTGTACCGATAAATCAATTTCGTATACATATACGTACATATAACCATAGACGAAGTACGTCAAGATAGATGTACATCTTATGGGACTGCGTGTCCCATGTTCTGAAATACCGATCGTGTAAATAAAATCAGACGTTTCGTTATGCCCCCTACAATTTAAAGTGGTGAATTTAGGAATTATGTACAATTGAACCATTGAAGTTGGTAAAGCAAACAGTCGTATAAATGATCACCGCAGACGAGGTATATGCCCTCTACGATTTAAAACTGTGAGTTTAGTTTTCTCCTCTTGTTATATATATATATGTTATATATATATATATATCTGATATCCTCAGATAACAGGACATACGTACAAATCTTTTAGACGAAGAAAGTAAACTAAAAAAGTAAATTAAAAAAGGATTGATATATTATTGCAAAGTATGGTCTTATATAGATTCGGATAGATTCAGATATATTATAAACATTTTTTTTTCTCCCAATAGTTAATTATTTGCGATTTTTAGGAACGATATTTTGTCTAAACTTGGGTACACATTTGACCGAATAATTTCTATATTTTCTACAATTAATTATTATATTTTAGTATTCAAATAAAAAACAGCCTTTGAGGTAATATTTTTGTAACGGTAGAATTTATTATCGTTAACAATCATACAAATAATTGAAATAACATTTACTACGAAGAATAATATCGTAATATAACCGAATTAATAATTTCCTAGTTTGTCTAAAAATACTTAGATGAAACAGGAAAAAATAAAACATATTGCTTCTTGGTTTTACAAATATTAAATTTTAAAGTAAAACGTAGTAATAATTTAGAGTGTAGATTTTTTCGTATTTTATCACGTGTTAACGAAAGATTTAACGAAAAAAGAAAAAAGAAAAAAGAAAAAATAAAAAATAAAAAATAAAAGAATGTTTTTCGTTGCTTATGTTGCTCCATTTGGAAAAATTCCTTTACTCAATTGTCGAGTTGACAAAGTAGAGCCAGTCCTCTTTTAATCCAATGACTGACAGGATAGTTGGTATCTAAGAGGATTGACAGTACGTAATTGGTGGAATGTCCGGTTGTCTTAAGAATACCGTAACGCGCAGAAGTTATGTAAAGAGGACATTCGTATCGTTCTCCTATACGAAGGGAATCGATTACGCATGGTTTCATCCAAATGATTGGCATAGGTTCCCAAAGGATTTTTATATAACTTTCAGCGAGTAGCATGTTTGGCATATCCCACCTTGCACCAGCCAAATACATCCCGTAAACATAGACACCATCGATCGGGGATTTATACAATTCGTAGGCAGGAAGCACCTAGCAAAGAGTAAAGATGCGAGTATAGTCGAGATCGATATACATATTATAATATAGAATGTAATAACTGTAATAAAAACCTCGAAATCAAAATTGATTCTATCGATGGGTATCTTATATTTTCTTGCAAAGTTTTGCGTGGTTGCGGTAAGAAAAGCGTGCACAAAGGAGAATCCAGATATCCAAAATGTTTGAGGTTTATCTTCGTTTAACCATTTACGAAAAAAGTTCAATCTATCGAGGAAATCGTTGATAAAGTTTGGCAACGTTTTTAAGCTTGGATAAGCGCATGCTTTTACCCAAGACGGTGGAATTTTTGCGCTTAATATGTGAACAGCTAATACCTAGAATATCACGTGCGATTTTCAATTTATCTCTAACAATAAAGGTATTTTATCGACTTATCGTGTGGTTATTAGATCTCGCGATACCTCTAACGCAGGGGTCATCACTATCAATCCTTTTACCGCTTTTTCCAGCATAACGAGAGACTTTCGAATTTCATGTAAAAGAGTATTGTATCTTTCCAATTCTTGTATCAACACGGTGTTCATGGATTCCATGTACATAACAGGATAATGTTTCTGCGCCTCTTCGATGTCAAATAATTGTGGCATTTTATCGAATATATCATTTTTCATGCTCAATAAGATTTCGTCCTGCTTAGAAGTGTCGCCAACCATCACCGTTCCTTGAATCAACATCATAGATTGAAAGAAATGATTTGCCAGCTCGAGATTACGCGTGATTCCTGCATTCGTGTGCAATCCAAGCACCTCTGGAGGTGGATTCAAGGGAATTTCTTGAATTTGTTTCATATAATCTTCGTATTCGTGTCTACATAGGAACGCGTGTAAGAAGAATAATTTAAGCATTAATTTTCCTTCGTGTAGAAAAATTAAAAAGTTGAGTTGTAAAAGAAAAGAAAATAAAAGAAAATAAAAATAAAAATAAAAAAGGCACGTATACTTTTTTGGCAAAACGTATTCGGGACCCGTATCTGCAAATGCATAATTCAAATCCGTGATTACGTTCCGATTGTAAAAGTCTTGTAATATCGTATTCAAGCATCTTCGATCTCGATCATCGGTAACTCGGCCACCGTAATTGCATTCACCGGTTAGGTACACGATCGCTTTGAACGGAACATCTTCGTAATCGTTTATGTATAGTTGAAGCTGTTGGGCGGATATTTGAAGATCGGATTCGTTGAACCCTGGATCGCGAAATCATATCTGTTTCTTATATCAATTTTTTATATTTACGGAGCACGAAAGAGAGAATAGGATAAAAGGAAAGAAGAGAGAGAGAGGACGTTGAACGAACCGTATTTTATGTTCCAACCCTGGGCACCGTAATTCCGTCTTTCCTGTACAACAGCATGAAAGAAGCACAAACTGTAAAGTAACTTCGAGTAGGTTCTCTTTTTGTTTGGTTCGTTATCAAAGAAATCGAGGTTCTTGGTTGCTTCGGATTTGTAGGACCTAAGGATAAAAATGATTTCTCGTAGATTATGCGTTGCACGTATACACGAGTATTTTCGGTATTCGGTTCACCTCGTGATGTTGTTTTGCAGTCCGGTCGGTGGTTCGTTCGTCATTTTGACACCGTTCTGCAGTATCGTAATCGGAAAGTGATCGGAAGGGTAACTGGTAAGCCACAAACGAAAATTGACGTGCGTATTCGAAGGATCAAAGTGTTCGCATATATTTTCCAACATAGGCATCCAAGAGGCGGCCAAGTGACAATTTTGCAAACACACCCACTCGCCGTCGTTTTGGGCTTGTTGGATTAATTTTTGAGCGATCGGTCCTTGACCTTGACCGAGCGAGATGGAACGGAACCTTTCAAGGAAATTTATGCTCTCTGCAAACTTTGTCAACGCTTCCATAGGATCGGAGCCAGATGATAAAATGAAGATCAACGGTACCAAAGAATTCGAGTCTCCGAAGGATTTGGAGATGTCGAACGATGGCGGTATCACGAAGTTCAAACCCATACCAGTTTCGACGAATCGTTGTATCTAAAATGTTTTAATCCAGGGAAGACCAGTGTGTAGGAGGGTCGATAAAATATCGTAGAATCTGACTGGTCAACGTCTCGCTTTACCATGATCATAATTTTCTCGGTTCTGATCATTCTCGTGACGATCAGTTTTTGAAACGGTGTTAAACTATTTTCCCACGGATCCGGGATCTGCGAGTCTTCCGGATTCGATAAATCGTAATATTGCTTCCATATGTTCAAATCGCGTGCGAAGCTTGACTGAAAATTGGCGAAACTTGGCAACACACGAACCCTACAAATTTCTCCCCAAGATTTATCCGGAAGCCAATCGGACGCTGGATTGTCCGGTGTCGGAGCCAATGCGACGCCTCCAGAGAGAAAGTAGGACATTTCTTCTTTTGTGATGGCGTTTTCCGAGATCAAGATCGTTGTGTACAATACGAACGAGTACAAAATCTGATTGAATTGAAAAATTTATTATTTATTTATCGTATAGATCGAATAAATGGCAAGTAAATATTAAAAGGATGGTAACGAAAGGGTTACCTTGTCCTTCTCGAACAACGATCTGCAAACGTTCTGGTACAAATTATAAGTAAAAGTTTCTCGCAAAAACGCCAATCTTCTCTCAAGAATTTTACTCTTGTTCGCGGTATCGATGGAACCGATGTATAAATTGATAAACCAGATCAGGGAATATTGATACATTGGATCGATGTTGGGTAGATCAGTGATCGTATAGTACAGAGCAGAACTGTGTCTCGCGATAGGCTTGTAATTCTCTCTAAATCCTTCGATCTGTGTTTCTGTCTTTTTCGCGGCATCCTGCTTCTTTATTATGTCAGCCGAAAGAATTTTTGACGAGTCCAAAATCTCTATTGCTTCTTCGTCTTCCAAAATGCTAGCTCCGGATGCCGATAACGTCTTTAAAATATTATCCTCTACTTGTTGCAAAGCTTTTCTATTCGCGGCACTCTGAACGATCAAATATTCTCGCTTCTCCTGCAAATCGGGTCTTTCTTTTGCCACCACGATGCCTAATAGTTGATCTTCCAAAGCGCCTATCGTTAACGCGAAATTTATCAATGTCACTTTGTTGAAAATCTCCGGTAGATAGTGAGGATTGCGTAATTTCGTTGTAATATAGAGCCTGAAGCGCAAATTATATTCGATCACTTTCTCGCCGAGTGTGATGTACCACGAGACACCCATTTTATATATAGCCTTCGTTAATATCGGATCAAGAGGTGGTGCCAGATCTTCGTGAACGTTTTCTATCAGTACCGGTTTTCCTAAAAGGACGAGGTAAAGAAGAAAAATAATACTTTCAAGAATAGATAAACGTTAGGTTACCATACTCCAATGCTTGTTCCACGATATTCATATAACTGGGATCGGTCAATTTAACGATTTCAAGTTCGTTTTGTTTTTCCATATTGCGTATCCATTTATTCGCTTGACTCTGAGGATCGACGAATAAACTCCATCTTTTCGAGTTGTCCATGATGATGGCGTTCTCAGTGGAGAACGAGTCCCGAGGTAGTCCGAATATATTCCAAGAATTGATCTTTATCTCGGATCCAAGTACCTCGACGAAATCGTAATTCTTCGAGCACGGAATTTTCAAGGTTTCGACGTAGACCTTCCATTTCTCCAAGCACTCGATGCGATAGCCAAACGTGAACGGACCTAGGTACGCTATCATACCGCAAGAAATTAAAATATCGCCTGGCAAAGTATCGTAAGATTTTTTCAAGTTCGCTGCTGCAGTTATCCACCGATCTTTCTCTCCTCCCAACCCGTTAATTAATTTTTCGGCACGAATTAACTTGTTTCTGCAACTTGTCACCTACCAATTATCAATTATCAATTATCGTTTAATAAGCATCCTATACGATATCTCTCTTAAATATTTTATTACCTCGTTTTCTAAATCGATCTTCTTGGCGAGAGTCACTTGTAAACTTTCATTAAGAATGTTCAACCTTTCGGTCAACTCGGCGAGCATTTCACGTCTCTCGTTCAAAAACTTGATAGTATTTTCATAATCTCGTTCCGCGGTTTCCAGTTTTGCTTTTTTCGGCGCAACTACTTTCACCACCGCGTCGTATAAAACCATCGCTCTGACCCATTTGCAAAGACCTTCGGCTGCCGACGATGCTCTCGCCACGATCTTTGGCTCGAAGTTTTTGTCCGTCATATAGGTCGTTTTGATTTCCTATTTGAGGTCCGTGTACACACCAGGTTCCTTTTCGTGTTAAAATATTGAATCGTGATACGGATAGATTGTTCGAGATACCTGTATTACGTGCGAAGGAATGTTGTCTTTGTCGTATTGGCGTAAAGTTTCCAAAAATCTCATGTCGCCTAATAAACGTTTGCTCGGAGTCCAGTAGTCGATCACTTTCTTACCGGTGGCTGGATTTTCTATTCTCGCTGGAGGTATGCCCAACATCACGCACACAGCAGCCATTACGAGTTTAACTCCGGCCGGAGGACTTCTCATCGTTCTAACGACCGCTATGTCGGCTGGTTTCAGAGTATTTAGAGCGGCTGCGATAATAAAAGACGAGGAACCGATTTTAGGACCGAGTTTTAATTAAATTGAATGAAACAATGAAACTGTTTTACGTCGTGCAATATAAAACCAGGAACGTATGTACATATACCTAATGCATCTTCGAGGGCCGGCAAAGCTTCCGCTAAATCCGCCTCGCATTCGGTCTTCAAATTCTTTGCTACCTCAGCCTGTACGTTTGCCACATCTTCGTCTCTCTTTACCATGATTCTTGCTTTCTCGACGCTCATGTTTTCGGTCTCGATTTTCTTCATCGTCTCGGCCGTTTCTTTGGCGGACGCTTCGAGCTGGGGTCGCAAATGGGAAAGCGTTGTTCTCATTCGACTAATTTGTTCGGCTGCGAATTCTAGTTTGTCCAATCCGTTGATATATCGATCTCTGGGATGGAAAGGGTAACGTGGAATCGATGCGAGCTGTAGATATTTATTAATTAACGTATCGATCGGATACCTAGCGAGGCTAAGTTGTTGTTGTTTTTCCTTCATGAGCTCCGCGTAAGTTCGTATAAGATCCAAAAAGCCTGCGGTTGTGACGTAAGTTTGCCTACCGGTGACATTGTAAAAACGAACGCTAATATCTTTGGCGCAAACGTGGAAAAATTTGCAGGCAATGACGGCGTTGATTTTCACTCGTTGGTCGACATTGATGCCGATTGTGTTGCGTAAAGCTACTTGTTGGAGAGCATCCTCTGGCCACACGTCGAACCAGTCGATCGTGCAACAATTAACGAGACTCGGATAAAGCCGAAGCCTGATTCTGAACGTGTCCCCGATAGGGCTGAAGCAAAGCATTACGTGCAACTTTTCTTTGCAACGGTTTACGAAGTAGGCGAGAATCGACAGCACCGATATGTCTAAATTACGGTTACCGCCTTGAGCGGCTAACCGGGTTGCTTCGATAATCTCTTGTCTTTCCTCGATTGTAAATAGATTGGGTACCTCGCCAGAGTTTAACAAACTGTCGATATCGTTGAGAAAAATTTCGTTCTTTATTTGTCCTTCGGTGAGCAGAAAGACGAAATCCTTGCCCAACCCACCGGAATTCATGAGTACCTAAACGATGTGTAAAATGTGTTAATGGTGTTAATGGTTTTAATGGTGTTAATGGTGTTAATGGTGTTAACGGTGTAATTGTTGTAAGGAATGGATCAACGGAATTGTACGAACCTTCTTTATGTCGTCTCGCCATTCTTGTATACCATACGCGCTACCGATCTCTGGTTGAAACAGACCATGACCGGCCATGTTGGATGCTAATTTTGTCAAGGATTGCCTACCGGATCCACCTACGCCAACCATTAGCAAGCTGCCACAAGGGATTATCAATATACGAGAGATTCTAGCGAGATGTTCTAGAGCGTAACGGAAGAGGACGATGTCCATCTTGTGTCTGTGCGTCAGATTGTATTCTTCGAGACAAGAAATTGCTACCTCTGAGTATTCTTGCATCGATTTTACTTCTTGGTACCGACGATCGCTCGGAATCGTATCGACGTCCATAAACTTACCGAACACGAGACTTCGTAAACTATCCTCGGTTAATCGATCATCGAACTTTGGTAGATGATCGAACACCGTTTCGAACGATTCTCTCATATTGATCGGGACCGCTTCTTTGATCTTCGTAAACAGCCATCGGCGGTCGTTTTTATCGATTAGACGATCACCGAATACCCTTAATATCTCGTGAACCCACAGTTTCGTGAAATCTGACTTTGATTCAACGGATTCTTCTCCGATCATTGTACAACCGGTTATAACGCGAGAGAAGTCACGCAAGTTGAACAGATAGTGGGATTTGGTTGGTGTCGGTCTCAGCTCTGTTCGAACGTTTTGAAAGATATTCATCGTTGCGTTCACCATTTCCATGATAATCGGCATAACCGCTGTGGTAAAATTGTTCCGTTGCAAACCTATGAACGCGATGTTGGTAAAAATTCTGATTACAGTTTCCTCGGAGAAGCTATCGATGCTGAACAAATTGAAATGTCTTAAAAATCTTTGGTACAATTCTTGTCTACTGCCGCCCGGTGGAGCCATCGCGCAGACAAACATGGTATCGTATATATAGATCGTTTCGGGTCGTTTCAGATCGAACCAAATTTTGTGATCGAAAAACTGTCGAAGAAGCTCGATAGGCGGTTGCGATCCGTACGTTTCTTTCGCTGGCATGTTAACGTCGTCGATGAAAACTATGGAACGCGTGCCAGGCAAAGGACCAAATTGATCTCTACGTCTCTTATAGAGCTTTAACACAACCAACTCCTGCGTCTGTGCAGCGGTAATGTGTGGAGTGAACGTAATGAAATTTGGTAGATACCGTTGTTGGTCCAACTTGTTCATTATCAAATCTTTGATATAGAAACTTTTTCCGGTCCCTGTTTCTCCGTACAATAGGAAACGTTTGCGATGATCGATGTGCTTTAGAAACAGAGTTTGATATTTAACCGTATCGACGGTGGGAATCATCAATTGAACGATGCTTCCCCTATCCGAGTACTCTTCTTGCCTAGCCATGTCCGAGAATCGTCGCCACGCGCCTCTTCCTCGGTACGTGTAAAAGTAATCGTGAATCAAGTCGTCCGTTGGAAGGGAGATCAATGATTCGGCGATGAATCGAGGAACCGGATGTTCCGTTTGCTCGTTCTTCCAGAAACTCAGATAAAATGTGTTGAATTTTACACGGGAAAGGTAATCGAGGGTACCGGCGGCTCCCCAAACCATGGACGTTAACATAGTTGCCTGTAACCAGGATAAAGTGAATTGGTCGTAGGTTTTTTTATTCTGTCGGACCGCGTCTTCCATGAAGATCTCGAAAAGATTCATGGTCGATACAACCTGATGAACTTGGCCACCGGTAACGGTCATCCGACAGGTTTTTCGAATAAATTCCAAACACGGATCGGTGAGCCAGTGGAACAATTCCTTGATATTTTCCTCGTAACCTTCTTTCCACGCAGGATTCAGTTCGTTTATCCAAGAACGAACGAACGGTTTCCAACCAATAACTCGGGGTTCCATGTATATCATTCCGCAACGAGACACCGTCGCCGGAGACGCGTGCAGAAGATCCATCGACTCGAAGATCATCGACATCTCGTTGGACATTTGCATTATCTCACCGGACGTTAAACAGAGCTTTTTATTGTCGTCGAGAACAGTATTGAGATTCTCGATCCACATAGCATCGACCGGTCCATCGAAAATAATCCACTTTTTGTCGGCCGTGTCTTCGGTGGAGTACATTCGAAACGCAACAGCGCATACACCGTCGGTCCATTCCGAAGAAACCGGATCGAAAAATCCGTACAGCTGTCCCAACGTTAAAGATTTTGGATTGATCGTATAATATTTTGTGATTGCTCCATTTTCGTGACCCCACTTGTTCATCAGGGTTAGGGCATCGGCCAAAGTGTGAAGTACCGAAGTCTTCCCACCGAATGGTTCTCCGACGAGCATAAATCCGTGACGAACGATCATCATTTCAAACGTTTGTATGATCTTTAAAAGGAAACCGTCCACTGGTTGCAAGTTACGTTTATCGGCAACCTCGTGAACAGCTTTTAGTAGTACATGGTAACTCGGGGACGGAAGTTCCAATCCAGGGAACAAATCTGAGACGATCCCTTGAAAAAGTGGAACGTCGTGCGACAAGAATTTTGGTAAATTCACGTCGATCACGGACCTAAGTAAAAGTATCGACTCGTTTTCGTCCGGCAATTGTAGTTTTATATTTTGCGCCGCTGTTAACACCGTCTTCACAGCACGCATCCCATAATCGTAGTGGGATTGGGTGGATAGTTGCTCGGAACACAGCTTATAGGTGGTTACGATTTTCGTAGAGAGTTCTCGAGCGCTACTGAATCCGGAAGAGTAAAGAAATATTTCGGCGATCATAGCGTAATCGGGCACCATCATCGCTACCGTTCGGAAAAGAACTTTCAGATTGTCGGGCAACTCGGACCGACCTGCGTAGCCAGGATTCATTGTGATGCAAACATAAACGGCAGGATTTAACTTCAATTCGGTACCCTCGAACACGAATGTTTCCAGTTTACCGCGAACCGCCTGAATGATGCAAAGAATTTGTTGCGCAACTACCGACAATACTTCTAGTTCGATTCTGTTGAACTCGTCGAAGCAGGACCATGCACCGCACGAAGCGAGACCTTTGAAGAATTTTCCCATGTTTTTGTAATCGAGACCCTCGGAACAATTGAAAACTACGCACTGCACTGCTATCGCTCTGCTCAAATCTTTTGTAGTTTCTGTTTTCCCGGTACCGGCTGGACCTTCCGGCGCTCCGTTCAAGTGTAACGAATACGCTCCGATCAATGTTCTGTAACACCTATCGAACAATTTATCGTTAAACCGATTGCAACGCGGCCGTGCTACGTCTCCGACCGTGGACGATACCTGTCCGTTAGAGGAGTAATAACGAGCCGAGGACAATTTCCAATGTACTCGTAGGCGTATCCCACCGTTGTATATATAATTCTAACCAACACATCGTCTTCCCAATAATAACGCAGTTGTGCCAACCATTCAAAGTCCATTTCGTTAGTGATCTTCTTGTCGATCAACGATTTAACCACGTCCATGGCATGCACGTCCAGTGTAATCAGAGCGTTCAACGTGGTTCGATTCTGTTTGGACAGCTGCCCTGAGAACGTAGGTAGATTCCATTTTAATCGAAGCGAACAGTTTTAAACCAACCTTGGATACTACCTCTAACTAGGTGGACCATCTCTAAGATTTGGGATCTCAGTTTGGCGTGAAGTGCTTCGGTTGTCGAAGGAATACGAGTCATGAGACTGTTTTGAACCTCCATGCTCCAATAAATTTGAGACACGCATAGAACAACCATACCGGGCCATATACGTACCCATACCACTCGTCTGTTGACTTCGTAATCGAGGTAGCTCATAAGGATTTCATGCCTTATAGATTTCACCATTTCTTCCTCCACCTGTAACGTTTCATGCCCCACTATATACACCGTGGATATTTTATTTTACCTACATTATCAGGATCGCAACTCACTCGAACAAGCCATCGTTCTACGCAACCTCTCGCGGCAACCGTTGAGATTTTTTCCTGCATCCTGACTTCTTCGTTGTCCTCGCTAAACATCGAACATATCTCCATTTCTTCGTTAAATCTGTCGAGTTACCTTTTATTAGGGAACTAACTTTTCTTTCTTATCTTTTTCATCGAGTTTCCTATCGCATCTATCCGCATGATTTACCGTAGCCTATTTATCCCCTCGAAGCATTTTCGAAGATGAGGTTGGACCCGAAGAGGATCCTTTGTTTCGGACAGTATTTCTAACATATCGTCGTTACTCAGAAAGAAAAATCGTGGGAAATAAAGTCTCTTCTTCTCCAAATAATTTAGTACTCCGTCGTTTACTTTTTCCATCAATATATTAGCTTCTTGCATGATTTCTAGAAGACCCACCTGTAACCATGCATAAGTTTTTATCGCTTTTTTTCGCTTTTTTTCGCTTTTTTTCGCTTCTTCTCGCTTCTTTTCGCTTCTTTTCGCTTCTTTTCGCTTCTTTTAGCGTCGTTTCGCGTGGTTTGACGATTTTTATACTTACAGAGCCAGCAGTTTCTCGTACACGAGGATCCTTAGCAACCCCATTCATCGAGCTACGAAATATTCTGTCAACTTGAGCGAATAGTACCTCCTCCTCGGGCAGTTGCGCCACAATATCTTTGCTCGAAAAGATGGGTAACAAATACATCCATTGTACTTGAACCTAACATAGAAACGTGATAGGCACGGAGAAGATGAGAGAAAACTACACGCATGTACTACGATCGATTTATTTAAAGTACTTTGGTCCATTCTTCGATGGTTGATTGTATTCGAAGTAGGAGAGAGTAAAAATTTTTAACTTCTTCCTCGATGAGCTTGACAAACGCGGAACCTCGCATCGCTTGCACCTTTACAATATGCTCTTCCAACAGAGCTTGAATGTCGTCTAATTGTGTCAAAATGTTTACACCGGAATCTTTATAAGGTAGAATGGTAAAGAGTACGTTATCCCATTCGCTGATCATCTTTGCTAATAATTCTTCGAGCATAAGCTGTTTCGTAGCGCTTATGCTTATAGTTTCGTACCTTGATCGAATACGAGTTTACTATGAAACTATGTTAACCATGTTAACTATGTAAACTGTGTAAACTATGTAAACTAGATTCAACTACTTTTCTAATTCTTCCATTAAATTCATATTTATAATTTTTCTAAACGTTGTTCCAGCATCCGGAGTGAGATCGAAACCAGCTATAGCCGACATTTCGTCCCAGTGAATTTGTCGTAACGCGGAATTTCGAAAAACTGCTAGCAGCGGTATATATTGCTGCGTTAAACATAATAATATCGATGTAACAAATGTTCTCTGGGACAGTAATTTTCGTTTTTAAGATTCACCTTGAACCATTTGATATCCTCGATAAGTTGATGAGAAAGTTTCAAAGGTGCTGGCTGTTGAAAAGGATCCGGATCGTCTGGTGATCCTATGAAACTGATTAGAACACACGTAACGTTTAAAAATGCGAATGAAACATTAACATTTAATAGGTTTAGGTTGGTATTAGGTTCGAGTCGGATACCTGTACGGATAATTCATTGCGAGTTCCATTTTTATTCTTGTCTTGTATTGTTTACCGATTCTGTTGAAATCTGCAAAATATTCGGTCGTTTTGTTCTCAATGTAATTGGAATCCAAATACTCGAACGGCCCATCTAACCAAACGTCCCGATGTCTTTGCCATTGATAACCACGATAAATCAATTCATAATATGGCATTATGTTTTCTTTCAATTCATTGATGCGAGGATATTGAGAGAGGGGGTATTGAAAAAGTTTCTCCTCGTCGTTGACGCACGTTACCCGCTCGTCCATACGATCCAAATCGCGCGCCAATTTTCTCATATATTCTATATATTCCCGTATACGATTCACGTCATCCATATCGTTCATTATTTCCAATCTGACAACAATAAGTTGATCCTGCGATATATTTATTCCGACTCAAGATCGCATCGATTCGCTTATCGTAATGGTTCACCTGGGAAACATGTTTTCGACATCCGCGTTTAGGTCTTGGACTTTTCTCTGAAATTTTTCTTCCAATTCAAATTTAGTTTGCTCGTACGCGGCGCTATTTTGTTCGAATATCGGCCTTATTCGCTTTAACCAATGAATAGTCGTATTATTTAATTCGATGTGATCTTTCGTTAATGTCGTCATTCCGATTAATGACGCCATCATACGCAACGATACAGTAATCTTCTCCTCTAACGATCTCATTAACGTTGACGCAGCCATTAGCATATATTCGCCTAAAATTTCATTTCATTTCATTTCGGTAGTAAAAAAAATGATTCCTAATATTTTGTTAAAAGATTCACCTAATTCGAGTAACTGTTTAGTAGCGTTAGGTACGTTTAATGCACGTTCTCTTATGGTTTCGAACGTATTACAAATCTCAAGATTATAGTTTCGATGGCTTTTGATTAACTCTTCGATAATCAATTCGCGCACCTCTTCCGTGTAACGAAGGAGCCCCGCTTTTGCCGCGACTTGATGAATTACTCCTATCGAAAAGTATTCGTGATCCGGCTACAATTTAGAATACAATTATTCCTCGTATCTTAACTGTTCCTACCATACCAGCTATAACTACTATCTATGATAGCTTACCATGCCGTTTATTTCTCCGATCAATTGATTAAAGTCCTCGACTTTCGACACGCATTCTTGAAAACTGCGTCCCGTACTGACGTAGGCAATTATCTTCCTGTGTGTTTCCGAATCGAAAACAACTTTAAACTTGTTACACAGTTTCTCGACGTAATTATTGAAAGGTTGAAACGTATTTTGTAGAACCTTCGCGAGACGTCGATGAGTTTCTTCCAAATACCATTCTGGTAATACAACTTTAATGTGTTCGCGTTGAATCTTCACACCGACCCAAGAATCCAATGGTGGCAGTTGTTGACCGACACGACTTATTTGATCGACTATTGCGTGAAACGCGTTGTAAATTTCTCTCATACTTGGACTAAGAAATAACTGGTTCTTCTCGCATTTTAACTGCAGCTACGAGATGAAAATATCATCGAACGTTTCTTCCATTTCATTCTTTCAACGATAAACTTAAACCTTTTTTTCCTCGAGTTAGATTCGACGTTTCTTTTTTAACCATATATCGATCGATTGATCGAGCGGCAAAAGTTCAAAGCATTTCATTCGATACATTTTAGCAAAACGAACGTTCCTTAAATAAGTCGTACCTTAAACAAAGGCACGGTTTGCTCATCTTTTAAAACTTGAAGTAAATACTCGATGGTATTTATCATGCGCGTGACCACTTGAAGAGCGAGCAAATTGTTGGCACAGTTAAGAAAGTCTGGTAAGAAAAGTGGAGGTACATCGTGAAGGTAGCGGGCTTGAGAGATCAGTCGCACGATGTCACCGTAGTAGGTATTGCTTATCCCAAGGCCGCCTTTTTTCGTATCGTTTTCCACCAAATCCAAGAATCTACGAATATTATTCCTTCTCGATAATCATTTTATTTAACGTACAATTTAACTATATACCGGGATACTGTGTGTACAGTGGGGTTAAAAGAGAAAAAGAATCGAAAAATTCCCAACTATTTCTCTTTAATCTACCATCAACTCTTCACCTGTTAAAATCAAGATAATCCATTTCCTCTCGATAACGTTCGAAATCGCAAATCGATTCTGGTATCAAAAGATGAGCTCTGGCCACTATGTTTCTCATCAGCCTGTGAGGTAAATAATACTTTTTTCTAATCGCGCATCGATTTTTCAAATACTTTGTATAAAGCTCTGTTCGACCGGCAAGCTTGTACGGGCCAATTCGTTCTAAATCCACGTTACACGCATCCTGACACTCTATCGCTATCACTCGTTTCACCGCTATATCCTGCATCGCTTCGTAATAACGTGCTTTCGTTTCCAACATTTGATCCTCAAAAATATCCATATATTTGCATCGTAGAACAATTGATATTAAATTTCCTATCTTTTCCTCCCATTCCTAGATACGACGTTCAACGTTGAATCTTATAGAAATCCGTTGCGATTTAGAAATTCGTTCGTCGAAAAATATAACGAATTTTAAAATCACCCACGTACAGGCAACAGAGTATTCCCAGACAATTTACCCGCCAACTCTTTCATCTTTGTGAAATAAAAACCTTGGGCTTGTTTTAATTCACATTCCTTAGTAGGTTGACAATCGCTTGCTTTTCTTTCGTGACGAATCTTCGACTTTGCCACCGCTAATTCTAATACCTTTCGCGCATCATCGGTGTCGTCGACCTTCTAAACAAAATTAATACTTCGGATCAATTTAAATAGCAAAACACTAATTTTTCTATTACCCTTTTATACAAAATTGGTATACCCTTCTCGTCCTATGTATCTTCTTACAATAATAATAATTAAAGTTCGATGTTTTGGTAACTTGACAAATTACACTTTCGTTATCCTTCGAATCTTGCATTTTTAACTTTTCTCTCTCTCTCTCTCTCTCTAATTACCTCTAAGCTGTACTCTAGCAAATTTTTTTCTTCGTACCAGCACACGTGAACATGTTGTCAAACTTTTTAACTGACAATCAATATTGAATATCACCGCTTGTTTTCAAACTCGCCAGAAGTTGGGAATATAACAATTTGTATTTATATTATCGCCAACTATAGATCGTGTAGGCATTGAAATTATTCCGTTCAAATTATTCTTGCAAAAGTTCACCTTTTTTTTTTTATTCCATATGTACATATATGTGTCACATGTTCGTTTTCACGTTATAATTAATACAGTTTAACAAACAGTAACGATTTCAGATAAATGCATATGATCAATGGCAATGAAACGAATATACTTAAATGTATGAAATAGGAAAAGAGAACAGATGGTTGGTAAAACAACTAAAGATGTACGTATTTATGCAGTGTCTTATCTAAGAATTAAATTTCACGATCGAACTGTACCGCAAAAAAACAGTTAGATAAGCGTGTAATTAGAAAAAAATTTTATCAAAAGAATATGCAAGAAACAAAGAAAGAAATCGAGTTTGATTTCTTTTACAATTGGATATTATTTTTTCTCACTATCTGCTTCGATAGATCGTTGATCGTTGATCGTTGATCGTACAGCGTATAACATATAGCTAATAATTCAAAGTAATTATTTATAGTAAAGGACTTTAACGAACGTGTTCGCGTTTAGTGCTCCGTTTATACAATAAATTTGTAATAAAAGATATTCGAATGAATAGATATCGTTTTTACAAGTTTTCTTGTTTAATTTTATTCGTAACACATATTGGCACAGTTCGATCGTCAAGTTTTGGATCATTTCTTTCCTTTGCGCGTAAACGGAACGTCGAACCTTCGATAGAAACGAATGGGTTGTACAAACAAGATGGAAGTATAGAGCATTACTACTTATATGACAATTATTATTCTTAACCGTTATAAATCACACGTTCATGTCTTCACCGGAGCGTATCGAATGGTGATTTTTTTCTTTTTCTTTTTCGTAATCGTACGTTAGTTGACTAGAACTTCGAATATCACGTCTTTAAAATTCTACCCAACGTTCTCGTCGAATGTCATAATAAAATGATCGGATAAAATCCTGAGATAAATCTGATATTTAGTATCTTGAGATATATACACACCCACCCTAATACACAGACGCTCACGCACACACAAACACACGCACGCACGCACGCACGCACGCACGCACGCACACACACACACACCCGCGTAACATTGTGGAAGTAATGTTATGTTTTTCACTGGCTATACACGTGTACGCAACGTACTTTCGAATCGTAAGTTTCTCTGTCGCGTATAAAATAAATTTAGAATGTGCCTGAAAAAGAATTCAAGACGCTTTTACTGCACATTATAATCACGCTTAACTAAATACGTAGGTTTTTTTGCCAAAAATTGATTCGTCGAGTTCTCATTGATAGTCACAGACCTCGTTTTGTTATTCTGACGTCTCTTCTATGGTTCTTTTTTTCTTTTTACAATACTTCGCAATCTTATCCTATAACCAAACTGTACAATCGTTTCATTCTTCAGTGCATAAAGTTATATACAAAGACGCGCTTCTGAATTACTTTACCATACATCTTGAATAATCTATAAGATCCGTTATAATTACATTCTCGCTGCTTGTACCTTATAATGCTACAAGTGACTGCTTATACAAGTATACTGATAAAGCGATGTTATGTACAAAATGTTTAGTAATGCGTAACAATATGCGCGTGTCATCGAATAACGCTTATAATACAAAGGGGTTAACAATAATGGTAGTTTCAGTTATTACTTCTTACAGTCATAGAGTATGTACAAAGTGGTAAAAACGAAACTGCGCAACGACGTGCTTTTTATACAAATTTTATCACAAGCAAAAATGTTGGCGCATTGTATTTCTTTCGTAGCAATGATTACTTAAATAGCGATACAAGCGTAACGTAATTTGTAATAAAATACGTCGCGAATATACATAATATGTATAGCAAGTTCGATTAAGAAAGATAAAAAGTAAGTTCGCGTTATTGCCATGTATATGTATGATCGTTTGAATTTTATTTCTTTTTTTTTTCTTTTCTTTTTTTTCAAGCTCTATAACATTTATCATGGGACATGTATAGTAAACTGATCTTACGAGTACAAATGGTAATGTTATTTCTAACCACGATGTTTTGTATGATGTACAGATGACACTCGAGTAACGATAAACTGTATAAAATGTTTTAAATAGCGAACAGAATGAAGCCAGAAAAATAGAATATACATTTTTTAATGCATCGCATTTCTGTTGCAACTCTGTTGCAATTTCTCATTAACGTTGCAACACTTAACGAGTTTTTGTTCCACAAAAGTTTATGAAGCGTCCTTCTCTATGTACACACATCGGACAATGAAGGATTTTTTAAAATATGAACGGTAATAGCAATTTATGCTTTTAAACGATAAAATATGGTGTTATTTATAGACAAATGTTAATTCATATCGATACGGTAACTCTGGTTCGTTGATAAAAGTAGAACCAGTTTGAACCTCCTTAACAATACTAAGATGAGCAATTACAATACTTATTAATCGAATTTTACGAAATAAAATTTACAAATAAATTCAATAAATCTAGATATATAGTGAAACTAGCTAGAACAATCCAATGCAAACGAAAACTTCAATGCAAAAAAATTAACAGGATGTATTTTGCTTGTGTGTATCGCAACGAAGTATACATTGACATATTTTTTTTAGTTAAAAAAAAAGAAAAAGAAAAAGAAAAAGAAAAAAAAAATGTCGACTGTGTTTGAGTGTGTAGGTATATGTATATGTATGTATGTATGTACGTATGTACGTATGTACGTATGCATGTATATACGTGTAACTCGCGCGTGTATGTGAAAATTCTTTTTCCCTTTAAAATAATATAAAGAATTACACTATAAAAATAATGTTTTCCTTTTGAAGATAAGTTCGTTTCGATATCATAGCAAATGTCTTTACAAGAAAACAAAAGGAATCTCTTTGCTTTACATTTCGAGATATTCTTAGATTTTAATTATTGTAAGATCACAATGGTAAAAGATCGATTAGATTAGCACGAGGTTGTGTCGATGTCTCGGAAAAGAATTCTGTCAGTTTGTCGTATAGTTCAGTTCTCAGTGTATGAATATCACGCGAAGTCGAACAATACAAAGACGACATATCCATGTTAACTAAATTTCCTAACGCGACGTCTGAACTATTTGAATTTGTGGCTTCTCCTAGCAAGTAGTTTTGTTCTCTGAATAGAAGAGATGTTAACAATTGAAACTGTAACGAAGAAATGCATACATTTGAAAAAGCAACATTTACAAGGAGCATTCAGTATTTATTACTTAACGTGAGAAGTTAGAAAAATTTTTAATGATGAGAAATTGTTACTACCTCCTTTGTTTGTTCCACATCGTTATGATCGATAATTTCTGATACTTTGGTCTGTAAGTATTCAAGTGCTTCGACGCTATTGTTCAAAGCAAGCTCTTTGAATTTATGTTTCCTAATAAGTAATTTGCATCGTTTTAGAATTTGATCGTGAGATGGTCTGCATAATTTAAGTTGCCAAAAATCATCGAGTCGTAAGTTTGGAAGACAGGATCTTCCAGGGTTTCCTCCAAATAAAAAGTGTACCTAATAATATATTGCAGTTTAATTATCATATGCTATGCTATGCTATGGTAAGAAAAAAAAAAAAAAAATTTCTCCCAAATAGTATATAACAAACCTTCTTTACATGATCATAAACCAATTGGTGAGCATATCGTGGACATGGTTCGTAATCTTGCATTTTACTCCAATATTTCTCTCCAACGTTATCATTTCGATAAATGCAAGACCATTTATTGTTCTTAATACTGTACACCCAAAAAGAATTTTGAACACTATCAAATCTTTTACCTTTGTCTTTACTCAAGCCCTAAATAAATAATAATAAAACAATTCGACTACTCGTGACAAGGAACGTTGCTGTTTCTTATCGATGTATTTACGAACGAAAATTTTACAATACAAACCGATAAAACATATATTTCTCCTAATTCGGGATCGATCGTTGCTCGTTGAGTAAAACCAGCTGCCGGGAGATGATTCGAATCTTTCACGCCAAAATCGTTAAGGATGTGCTCGATGTGATTTGTGTCAACTTCGTATGTAAAAAAGTCGCTGAGATCTTCTTTACCTCTTTGTCCCGCAAAAATATATAACTTCCGCAATCCCTGTAAAAAATAAAACTTTTTTATCGTATTACATTCGTGGAAGTATTGATATTTCTCATACGTACCGGATGAAACAGCATAGAATGACCAGCTCTAGATTTAATAGTTGGTGCACTAGTAGGACACGATCTTGCAATGTCGCAGGCAAGCCTGTTCCAAGTACCAGTTGGTACATGATAAGAATACAGTCCAGAAAAAATTGGTTCCGTTGAACTTGATACCATGCCGTGTTCTTCAGAACTGTAGATCAGATAAATACGTCAACACGCTAATTGACGCCGTTATTGTGTTACTTTACTTACTTCGTTGGGGAAGTAATGACACGACCGCCAAAAATATAGATGGTTCGTTTTTCAACATCCATAGACATTTGATGATCAAAAATTAGTTGTGGTCCTCCGACAGTGCCCGTATCTTCTGATATTTGTGTCCATTTATTCGATTCAATATCATATACGAAAAAGTCACTCTTTAAATTTTCCGGCGTTCTGTACTCTGAATCCAAGTATTTACCAAGAGTAAATAGTTGTCTACGTTCTGGATCGAGACACATTTTGTGACAAGATCTCGCGCTTGGACCACCCTATAATTTGACAATTAAATTCTGTATCGAACAATACGCGTTTCTCTTCGACAACTTACCACAGCTTCTGTGTCTTTACATATGAGAGTCCATTTGTTAGAAGCTATATTATACACCCACAGATCTGAAAGGTCTTGATTACCGTCCCATCCTCCGAAAAGATAGAGAAGTTCTGCGGATGGATCGAGTACCATTTGGTGACCTCCTCTCATTCCTGGCTTAGCTTCATTGAATGATAATTTAGTCCAAACTGCTCTGTAAGTCTGAGCGTTGATATAGTCATTCAAAAGACCCACTGTAATGTAAACCGTATCACTTTCTACGACTGCGTTAAAATATTACGAAACAAAAAAGAATGATAAACAACAGAAATACTCACTCATTACAGCATTACTTATAAAGCATTCGGCTTGTAAATGATCACCCTTTGTAACTAATAAGTCGTATAATCCGGTCAATCTAGGATCTTCGAGTGGAACACCGGTAACTCTTTGTAACGTTTCTACAATTTCTGGTTGTTCAAGTTTTCTAAAGTGTTTCATACACAGCCTTATTACTTCTTTCTGGCGATACTGAAATGGCAAATTAACTGCTTTCACGAAAAGTTATTTGTAAGAAATATATAAGTAGAGTATGTAAAACTCTGCGTAGATAATTTCATAAGAAACGTATTATTATTTATTTGAAAATTATTACATATATTTACCGCATCGAGCCATTCTATGCTAGGCTTTACAATTTTGGCATCATCGGTGCCAGTTAACCGTACATGCCAAATAGAAAAATTAAAACTAGGACCCCAGGATTGTAACGGAACGATCTTTATGTATCTAACCGGAAAGTAATTCTCCTCGTTTCCTAATATATGCTTTAAATCAAAAGTTTCCGGTACCGAGTCATTTTTTAAACCACTGAAAAGCATATAGATGAAACTAAAGCAAATAGATGAAGTATATATAGATACGTATAATTATTTCTTTACATCACAAAAATAGCACTTACTTCTCTAAAAGTTCCATCATATTTTCTGGTTCTAAACCACCGTACACCTTAAACTTTTTTATATTACACACATGTGTTTTCTCATATTTACCAAATGTAATTGTTTTAACAATCGAGGGAAATCGTAATTTTAATATAAGAAACTGAAAAATCAGGAATATCGGTTGTACACATTTATTGAGGCAAATCAGGTTTAGCGACATAAAGCATGAAATTTCTTTAACGAATTAAAGGAAGATTAATAACTTGAATTTCTCTATAAATTTCGTAACAATTTTTTTCCGTTTTATAATTATATATCGTGTTATTTTTCAACAATGTTTACCTGTGGGTAAGTGTCAATATCGGAAGACCAGCGCGACGTCTGATCCGATGGTTTATCTACAAGGATATTTCTAAAAAATGCAAAACAAAATGTTAACTCAATATTTAACGAAAAATCCGGCGTAATTGGTACAATTATTTAAGTTATAATTTCAAATATAATGTGCCTTGTTGTTCATCATAACCGTTACTTTAGGTTACAGAATCATTAGCGTATAAATATCGTTTTCTATCCTACAATAACGAGGTGTATTCGGGCCAAAATTATTTTTATATTAGCAAAACGCTTACTCTGGCACATAAGACGAAGAAAAGCTGGAGCATTTATAAATTTTGAACTCCAAAACTTTCTGAAAATTGCTATTCTCGTTGGACGCCATGTTACACAAATGACATAAGCTTCGACACTAAATGTGTGTACCATTTTTACAGATACATATCTAGGGACGAGCGCTATATAAAAACATAATCCGGTGAATGACTTAACGTACCATGATACATTTCAAATTAATAACAATCTAAACAGATATGAAACAAATATTTTTCCAATACTATTCGTGTACAATCTTTATTAAACACCATAAAACACTATTCGTAAAATTCAAATTACATATTTGTAATAAATGTGTGTACATATATATATATATATATATACACACTTAAGGACTTTCTTTTATTTACACTAATTTAACGAATTCATAAATACATATGTTCTATTCTCTCATGTACATACAATATTGATGTATGGTTGTCGGTACTTATAACGAATACAAAAAATATACACAATTTACAGTTATAGGCCAAGGGCAGAAAAGTTACAACAAATAAAATATGTGTCGCGTGTATACCTATGTAAGTGTGCGTGCGTGTGTGTGTGTGTGCGTGCGTGTATATATATATATATATATATATACACACGCGCGCGCAAAATATAAGCGCGCGCGCACGAACACACACGCGACATATAAGCGCGCGCGCGTTTACACGTGTATCCGCATAACTCGGTACGCGTCGAATAACAGGGTGAAGCAACGTATTCTTAAAAAACAATACACATTTGTTTACTGTACCGGTGGATGTCACCTTAATAGACGCTACCCCTAATTAATTGGCCCCTCCTGACAATGTTGTACACGTCTATTGCCTGATATATAATAATAAAGATTTGTTAAGTTGTTCCGCTTCATGGCGGACGAAAAAGTGTCTCGAACGAAACCAGATTTGTCGACATTTGTTGTTACAGATAAACACAGTACATTTAAAGCACTTAATCAATATCGAATAGCTTATTCATTAACGAATCATGACAAGTTTCGCATCCACGTTTTGTTCTCGAGTACGCGTTTAATGTTAATTACGCTTACAATTTATATACAACCATGTATCACCGATTTAACTCTGAAAGGATTCACTTAAAATTGAGAAAAAAATATCGAGCTTAACTCAATTCGAAACCTGCACCAGCTTGTATCGCGTATAAAAGTTTCTCGCGTAGAGTTTTTTCATCCGGAAACTCTGGCAGTTTCAACAGATTCATACAGGTACTGGAAGTTGGCAAGCGATCAACACTGCCGGCATGTTGAATGCAAAAAGGTGGATCAAGTTCCTAAAAAAAATGAACAAACATATACATATATCGATTTATCGACGCATAGATACACGTACCTATTAATTAGTCATCAAAAAGGAAATGTTCCGCTTTGTACCTTAAATCCAAGCAAAGGCGGTCGACTGCAACTCGTGACGAACTTGAGTAATTGTCCTTTTTGCTGATCGTTAAATTCATTCACGACTTTCCAAAACGCGGTGATCGTCGGATGATCAAGGGCGTATCCTCCTGTGTAGTTGGTATGCAATTTTAAATCGTTCACATCGACTGGAATCTGAGCACCCGATATCAAAACTTGCAGCTCCTTATTGTTAAACATTTGAAGCCAGTCCAAGGGGATTACGCTACCGATACCTTGCTTGAACGCGTAACACTGCGCTCGAATCTGCTTATTCAACTTATAATCGGCCATCAAATGAATGTATTCGATACGATTGTGATTTGTTACAGGGATATTGGCACCACCTGGTTTTAATTCATCGATTCGTCTTTCACCTAGTTCATCCGATAGTACGGTGAAATCCAGACCAAGATCCGCAACATCGCCTTTGTAGCTTTTTAGGTACAAAAGATTCCTATACATAATAGGATCTAAGGAAGCTAAATGATGAACGTCCACATCTGATTGACGACCAACGATTTTCGATAGAAAAAATTCTGCGAACGGAAGTTCGACCAATAAATTCTCGTACAAAGCTTTTCCAAGAATTCTACCGATAAAATAATAATGCTTCGGGAAATCATCAACCAATAATTGTACCGTAGGATTTGGATACAGCATGTTATCCTTGGTGAGCCTGAAAAAGCCTCTGTTAGGGTCGAAGCTCGTTTTCAACAGTTCCGATAAAAATTCTCTAAACAGACCACCACCGTCTACACCAGCTTCTTCTAAACCAGCCGTATTAAAAAGCTGGACGCGCATTTTTAATCGCAATTCTGGCTCATTTTCCGGTGATAATTTCTCAAACGCGTCCTCGTAGAGATAGTTTCTTCTTACCGATATTTGTATCGATGGTCCTTGCATGAAGTGCGTCAGTTCACCTTGTTGTTCTGTTTTATCTCGGTAAATCAACGATTGAAACACTACTACTCGATTGTTAAATGGCAGAACAAATGGTATTTCACGAAGGAGTGTCAGCGTTCGAACTTCTTTCGCGGAAAGCGGTGGCCCTTCCTCTAGTTCTTCTCGGGTGAACACTCGTAAACCTTGAAAGGGAACATATCCCCTCAGTCTACGTCTGCGAAATGTGAAATCTTGAGGTTTCTCGATCGGTATAACAATGTTCGAAGCTATCCAGTGACCTTCCGGACAGAACTGTCTTCTCAAGTCTCGCATATGCAGCTGACGCAATAAGCCGACTGTTACTTTGAACAAGTGGGTCCACATTTGCGTGTCCTGTTGATTTTGTAGGGGATACGAAGGACCGAGAACAGCGCTCTTGTAATTGTCTCGTACAGTCGGTCTACTGTCGGGAAATGCAAGCTCGACTAAACCTAAGCAAACGCCTTTTAAGTGACTCGACAGCATTACCAATTCCGAGGTTGTAAACGGCATCGCTTGTTGTCCGCTGGTGTCCAATGATTGTTCTTGGATGAAAAATTCCGTATCGTGTAACGTTGCGATAAGTAGACTAAACAGTGAACAAAATACAGCTAATAGTGGAACTATTTTTTTCGTATCTTCGGTAGAGAGACCAATCCCTCGTGATATAATTTGTAAGAGGGGCGTTACTCCGCCAAATAATGACATTTGACAAGACGATAATAGAGCAGTCCATAAATTCTTTAAAAATGTTGGCTTAAAAGCGAGCATGTATAATAATTTATACTTATGAATGGCTAATTTGTCGGTAATCAACAAATGGTGACAGAGTTGGCACAATGGTTGCAATACAATTGAATCTTTGCTTCGATCTACCGCTAAGAGTATTCCTTGAACACGTTGCTGTTCATTCAGCATTTCTATACATTCGTGTAAAATATCGGCTTGATCTTGATCCATCATATTTGCATTTGACTCTGAGTCCGAATCATCCTCTTGTTCTATATTGGCTTCAACAGCTAATGGTATTATCGTTGAACTCATAGATGCAAGGACTTGTAAATAATTAATAAGAATATTTTTAGATTTGTATGTAGCTGCAATGAAAAGAAAAGAAAAGAAAAAAAAAAAAAAAAAAAAAAAAAAAAAGAAAAAAATGTAGATGAAATAAAAAGAAAAGAAAAGAAAAAAAAAAAAAAAAAAAAAAAAAAAAAGAAAAAAATGTAGATGAAATAAAAAGAAAAGAAAAGAAAAAAAAAAAAAAAAAAAAAAAAAAAAAGAAAAAAATGTAGATGAAATAAAAAGAAAAGAAAAGAAAAAAAAAAAAAAAAAAAAAAAAAAAAAGAAAAAAATGTAGATGAAATAAAAAGAAAAGAAAAGAAAAAAAAAAAAAAAAAAAAAAAAAAAAAGAAAAAAATGTAGATGAAATAAAAAGAAAAGAAAAGAAAAAAAAAAAAAAAAAAAAAAAAAAAAAGAAAAAAATGTAGATGAAATAAAAAGAAAAGAAAAGAAAAAAAAAAAAAAAAAAAAAAAAAAAAAGAAAAAGAAAAAAAAAAGAAAAAAAAAAGAAAAAAAAAGGAAAAAAAAACAATTTCCGTTAATTAACATGTTTATCCGCCCTAATTAAACAGTGTTTTAAATTACTTTGTATACTTACAAAATCGATTTGACTCCAGAGATAAAACAGAATAAAGCAAACTTATCGTTGGTTCTATTTCAATTCTATTGAGACATTTAATTAATTGAGTATACGGGAATTCTATAAATTCGGACAACGATGGAATGATAAACATTCTAATTGGATCGGACATTCTTGGAGATAGTATACTTTTACAAAGTTCTTGTAAAACAAGCATAGAGAAATGATCTTCTTGTTCTAAAAAAGAAATTAAATCTAATGGTCGCTTAATCATATCCACTAAACATTTTGAAATTGGAGTTGGTGCAACAGAAGTTGGTTCCAACATAGATGGGGGGACTTTATTATCTATTAATTTTCTTAATTGATCGAAATATTTGTGCTTTATCAAATAAGTAAAGATGTTTTCTAAATATTTATAACTATTCTCGTGTAAAATTTTTTCCGCATCTTCTCGACTCGTAAATGTCTCTAATGCTCTCAATGGTATAGCCAACGAATAAGCTCCATTCATTAAGGCTTCCGAATTATGTTGCATACACATGTGAAGAATCCATCTGTAGATACGATATACTTTATTTCCATAATTAAGGAACGATAATATTACGTTGTGTTTCTTCTTATAAACCTTACCTTAATCTCCATAGCCATTCCGGATCATTTATACATTTCTGTTTAATTTCTTGTTGATGCTTTAAAAAATGTTGAAGCATCCAAACCAGTCTGCTAGCATCCAAAGTGTGATTATAAAAGAATAATAGTTTTTGAAAATATATTATTAACTCGTTCAGAGTTAAATTTCTACGGCCACTTATTTGTTGTTCTTCGTCGTATTCTTTTCTTTTAATTACTTTCATGTGTTTCCTTATTATGAAGCCGCGTACAAGTGCCTGAATTTTTAACGCCGCGTTATGTCTTTTACGCTGTTGATCTCGTTTCAAACGTTCTAATTGAGCATGTTGCAATAGAACTGATTTCTCGTCTCTTCTACTTGCACCTGCTAAATTTTGTTGCGGTTTACGTCTGTAATCTCCTTCAAAACTGTACATGATGTTTTGATTTCGTTTTAATAACATAACATCCCTATTTTTTTTGTTTTGAAAAAACAAAGAAAAAAATCACATCAATTAAGAGTATCTGTTCGATGAATAAATTAATATATATATTTAAGAAGAAGTAATATTTTTCAATACTTACCGCGTAAAAAAGTTGACGATAGCTTTAATTAATGATTCACAAGCCTTGCTAATATGTTTTAAACACAAATATTTTGCAGAAAAGTATCATTTTTTAATAATTGAAATAGCTAATCAGCATTTTCTTGCTTATCTTTGAATTCTTGAAAATACCTAACGTGATTTCAAAATTAATGGCATCGCCGACTTTACTAAAAATTTTTATTTATTTCTATGTAGAGCCAAATTTTTTTCATGTACAAGGTTAACATCTACAAAAACTATTACTTTTCTTCAGTTATATCTCGGTACAATTTACGTTTAAAATTGAACTGTAGGCATATTCTCAGAGGTACGTTTAATTGAATGGTATGTCAGTGAAAAACAACTAGTTGTTAACACCAGATCGTACGTATACGTCTAGTCATCAAATGCTCGCCATATTTTATTTCAACGTCATGTTGAAAAACGTAGAACTATAATGCGCCTGCGTATGTGTACGAAGATACACCTATGCTGTGCAAAAAATATATACACATATGTACGGAAAAGGAAAAAAAAAAANGCAATAATTCTCTTTTTGGAAGAAATAACTTAATAGGCATACTTAAAAGAAGCTTGATAACTTAAGAAATTTCAAAAGAAGAAGAAGAAAAAAAAAAAAAAAGTAGAAAGTATGTAGCTAATTTCAGAACGCTTTCTTTCGTCTGTTGTGTAAAATTAAATCGAGAATGGCCGGGAAGATGGCAGCGGCAGAGTTGAAACACGATAATGTTTCGTGCTATGAAACTGTGAATAGAAATGCATCGGCAGTAACATTACACAGAGAAATAGAATGCTATCAATTCAGATTGTTAGATTTATTTTACTATTTGATTTCTATCGGTTTTTTTTTCATCGATATAGCAACAGGTGAACAAAGAATAAAAGTATACTATATACATATTTCTCGCAAAGAAATGTCTTTCTTTAAATGGAAAATTACAAATGTTATCAAAGAATATATATTTGAATAAGTGTGAGGAATCATTGAATAATTTATGTACGTTTAATACATTTTGTATGTAAAGTGGAATATAAAAATTTCTATAATTTTATACATATTTATTGTGTACTTGTATATCTTTTATAAAATAATGATAATCACGACAATATAGAGCTTACACCTTAAAATTGTTTATGATTTTTTTACTTTTTTTTTTATTTACTTTCACTACGGTTTATAACAAATAAAAGCTTTCACTGAAAGATCTTTCTTAGAATCATTAAATCTAATTTTGTTTTAGCTTTTATGCAAATGATAAATATAAATGATAAGATGAAATTGTGCTTTCTGAAAAAATAAAATAAAAATTATATGTTTAATATGTTATATACATATAAAAAACATAAAAAGTTATCATAAAGTATTCTTGTTATAGATAGTATTGTATTTATGGAATATTTTTTGCAAGGCCAGTTTACTTGGGGATGTTTTGCTTTGAGTTTTACAATTTTACCTGCAGGTGTTATTCAAATGTTTAGTTTGAGATGGTATCACAGCGACGGTTCTATTAAGAACATACATTGGTTGTTACATTTTTTATTTTTAGGAGTATTACACAGGTATTGCTTTAACTTTGTTTCTATCAGTTTACAGTTAGTTATTGTGCTTCTTCTGATAGGGATAATAATTTTATTTTTAGGTATTTGATTTTGCTTTACTCTGCAATATATTCGTTAAGAAGCAAACGATTTGTGAAGGATAAAAATTGGGTATATAGACAGGAAAGTGATATATGTATGTTGCATTTATTTGAGTCATTTATGGGGGCTGCTCCACAATTAATATTGCAACTATATATCATGGCAGTATTATGGCATACACCACTATGGACAAGTAAGGACAATTAAAACAGTTATCTCGACTAAAAAATTTGAATACTGTTAACTTCATGGTAGAGATTATTATTGCTCAAGTTGTATTAATAAGGATTAAATGCAATTGTTTATCACATTTATGTGTCCATTATTACTCTTAAATATCTTAGGATATTATATGGGTAAATAGGAAAAAAGTTTAAAATCATTTTCATAAACTTCGTTAATTTCGTCAAGCAGTGATCTAGGAACATTTTGCAGATATTGTTTAACTAAAGCAGTAGTTGTGACTCCACGTGGATTTATATTTTTCAAATCATTTTTTTCATACAGATATTCATTTAAACCTAATTCTTGTATTAGGAACTTTTGATCTCTATCAAAGGTATCGAATTTTAAAATGTAATTATACTTAATCAAACAAGGTTCACAAGTATCGATAAATGGTGCCCAATGTTCGTCAAAGTATTTTTCTTCTACTATGAACCGTAGAAACTCTGTAAATGTGGGTTCTAGTTTCGTTTCATTTGGTTTTCTATATCGATGGTATTTATGCGCGATATGACGTCCAAATCTTTTATAATAATAATCTCTTCCTTCTATATGTTCCAATTTATCTCTATATGCAGATACAAGACGTTCGAATGGATGACGTACGATCAGAAACTTTTTTGTTGTATTTAACTTCTACAATAGAGATATCCTGCATTAAAATAATTGTACATTATATTTTATTCCTTTATACTCTACGTATTACATACTTGGTATGCTTTTTTAACGTCTCTATCGCGTGGAAATGCTTTTCTAACAATGGTGTTAATCTGTAAAATATTTCTGCGAATTAGTTCCATAGCTGAATCTGTTAGTACACCTCCAAGCGTAGCAAAGTGCTTCATCCAAGTAGAACTCGCAGCTTTGTATATTGGACACCATGATAATCCATGTGTTCTAGGCAGCATAAGATTTATTAAATTCACATTTCATAACATAATAAATGCTTGCATAAATTATCTTATACTTACGTATCAATAATCATATTTGATAATACATTATCTAAGTTTGAGCTTACTCTATCAATGGATTGACAGTGTTGTTCTAATTTATTTTTTCTAGTATTAAATTGTATTCTTATGTTTTTCATTTCTTCTATCGAAAACATATCTATACTAGATTTATTGCTTAACGAATTACTGTGCTTATAATTCTCGTTATCGATATAATTTGCAGTCTTTAAATGCTTGCTTACATGTAAACACGAACTGCATAGTAAACTCAATAATAGTATAAACGACATAAATATTATAACAAATATCATAACAAACTTTAATAGTGTAAGTTGCCTCTGTAAGGAAACGATACCTGTGTAATATAGACACTTGCTCTTCTTCTTTTTTTTTTTTTTTTTTTTTTTTTTTTTTTTTTTTTTTTT
>SMSQ01020851.1:226083-259403 GCA_019453375.1 Ctenoplectra terminalis
TTTTTTTTTTTTTTTTTTTTTTTTTTTTTTTTTTATACTGTTTTTGTTAAACAAAAGGATACTTACTTGTAATCCTGAGAACATGTTAGTAAAGACATGAAAAGTAAACCGCTTCACTTTCAATGAATACAAACTTGTTATACTTTTTGGCATTCAAATTGTTGTATACAGAGAATTTTTAAAGATAACGATACTCTTGACACAGAAGTAGCATAATTTGAAAAATTTGAAGGGAAACTGAAACTTAATGATTACGTATCCTCATTTCCTTTGACCCGCCCCTATAGATAACAAAAGTAGGGATATAGATATCATTGACAGTATCCTACCTTCCTTCGGAATGTAATATGCTTTGCCTTTCCCAAGCATCAGAATCAAATTGTACAGCTACTATTTAAGCATTCTATTTGGAAAGTTTACAGCACTGTAACTTTAAAAATAATGTTCTCTTCTCCCAGTCGGGTGGACGTTCGAAGCGCTAAAAATAAAATTATTTCCACTGTCACTGTCACTGTCACACCCTAAAACGTTGAACGAATACAAATGATAAATATTTTAAAAACCAAGAATTCAATAACATTTAATATATTTTTAAACAAACAATCAAACAGGTTTATCAGCCGTAGTCTCCTTTTGTTCGTTGAGCTGGGCTATAGGTACATATACAAAAGCTATGCACAAAATAAATTCTGGCCATAACGAAGCGACATGGGTAGTACTAACTCTTCAGGGTCTTTGGCGAGCTGGGATGCTAATATCCAGAATAGCTGTTTTGGTTTTAACAGTAATCTGTTTAAGAGAATGGTCTTTATTATTTCTTGGTAAGTGTGAGAGCAAGCTGACAAGATAGCTCAAAATAGATTTATGTCTTTCATATTGTGTGTGTTCCACTCTGAATGTTACAGGATTCCACTGGATCTTTATGACCATTTGGGTAATTCTTCAAAACACAGATTTTTGTCCAACCATATGGGAAGAGCGTATTTATAATTGTATCATAGGATTTATTTATTGTTTTGATTTTTTTAATTTGCGTGTAGGCAAATCCCGATATAGAGTACTTATTTTTTATTCTATTATTGCAATAGAAAACATAGTGTTTTTAGTCATCTACACGTTATGTTTTAAAGATGCTATAAATGTCAAGGAGATAGCAATAATGACGAGTTTAATAATTGGAGGAATGATGATCGGCTTGACGAGTATGTTGTTCTATTATGTAAAATTTCATCCATCAAAAATTGGAGGTACACCTAACAACACGGATAAGAGATCTGAGATTGTAACCAACAAAACTGTCACTCCTAGATCTATCAAACAGTATTATCCCAATTCATTCGCGTTGTCGTCGTCGTCGTCGTCGTCGTCATCGTCGTCGTCGTCGCCGTCGTCGTCATCGTCGTCGTCGTCGTCGTCGTCGTCGTCGTTATCGTGTTCGATCGAACTTTCTCAGGTGGCTACTTCTGACGAAGTCACAACAGACAAACAATTTTTATTAACGAATATAGTACAGAATTTAGAAAATACGGAAAATGGTGTTATCAACCAAAGTTACCAAACTGAAAATGGACCACCAACTGCCATTTGCGTTGTTTCGGAATGCGATTCGGCGCACAATAATTTTTCAAAAGAGGAAAATACATCGCCGAACAGTTTACCAAAAAGCGCGTTTCCTCTCGCTGATGATACCTGCGAATATCTCGAAATTCAAAGCGACTGCAACGATTCTAACGAGAAAGATATTCATCGACAAAAACGCAGAGGTATTTGTTTGCCAACGGCCCATGGATTAGATATAGACAAAGATGTTTCAACAAAAGATTCAAATTCTTGTATTCCATTGCAAAAGAGACGAGGTATTTGTTTCTCGAATCAACTTATTCTTGAAATGGAGAACGATGTTCAGAAGAAGGTGACAATCGATAGAAATTTGATATCGGATGGAAGTACGAATCATCATGAATTAGAAGAATGTTCTCTTCCTAATGTTTGCGATGATTTAAATAGTATTACAATTGTAAGAGACAGATTGGAAACTCCAACGATTTTTAACGATTCTTGTGAAAAGGTTGCAACAGAAGAAACTGAGAAATTGACAAAAGAATTAGAACAGCGAGAAGAAACTATGAGTTGCATTACTTCGATCCATGATTATGAGAACGTTTGTCCTCTTGGTGTGGCCAGACCACCGTGGTGTATTCGTAGCTGGAAAGGATATACGGATATAGAGACTTATATCCACGACGATAGTGTTGTTAGAGATAGGAGAAGAGACACTTTAACGAGCACAACTACCGGTACTACTTACAGTTCAGAATTCTCCGACACAACATGCGCGAGTTCGATATTGAGAGGAATTCTGAAACAAGACGATTATCTCGACACACTTACTTACGATTTGATAGATTCTCGAGAATTAAAAACAGTATACAACGAAGATATGTCTACGAAACGAATTTCCGATATAGACGAACAAAATTCCACCCTATATATCGCAAAGCCGGTGGTAATAGATGACAAAGGTGGAATGTTCGCGCTGGATACTATCTTGGAGGAACACGATGAAACTTGTATGGATGAAAAATTTGAATATACTCGATCTGGTTGTGATTCGGTTAGCACACTAGTTAGCACAATAGACCAAATCAGGAAATATACGGCCGAAAATTCTCCGAGGCATGTGTATTATACCACGGGTAGTCAATGGGAAGACTTTGATCCGAAAAACTTGATAAAGAAAGCGCAGCTCACGAGGGCGTTGTTCAAAAATGATTTCAAAGATTCCGCTACGTGTAACAGAAATTACATCAATTGTTTGGACGAGTCCGAGTCGATCGTTGGAGAAAAATGCGAAGCAGACACGATCAAAGATTTAGTCAAGTATTGTACGATAGAATCAATTAAGAAGACACCCTTGATAGATGCAATACTTTCCGATTCACCGATTTTAGGAAACAAAGCAAAGCTACAAAAACAAGTTTCTATTGCGTGTCGAAAAGACGAATCCGATTCGAAGGAAAACGATCTGTACGTCGAAATGAGTCCTTTGGTACTTGCTGAAAATATTAAGGTTGTACATAATAATTTATCCGAGGCTGTATCTCCTAATATTACCGATACTACTTCCACGGATGTCAAGCAGTCAAAAACAATGCCAAATATTTACACTCAATCGACAAAGTCAAATTCCGATGATGCGGAAAAATTAGAACAGACCTACGATAAACGTAAAAAGTCGATTAACTATCCGAAACGAAAATTTTCTTTGTTGAAAGAAAAGTTTGAATCCAAGTCGCAATTAGTTTACGTTGTTACTCCAAATAATGCTATTAAAATTGAACAGTCGGCTATTTCTCCAGAGTTGGATGTATCGAAAAAAAATGTTTCAGTGATTTTAAAAAAATCGTCCGATTGTACGAGACACGGCAAGGAAAATTTAGCTCCAATCGCATCGTTTAAAATCAATCGTACAAAGCATGCTTTAAACGATAGATTCCATTCGAATCGAGAAAATATTGATTTTATTTACGAAAATGACAAATCTTTGTGCAACAGCGATTTAAATTTAAAAGAAAGAAGACATATATTTTTGGAACAGGTTTTATCGCCTCCGAAACTTTTAACTTGGAATAAAAGGAAGCCTTTTAGCGGAGCTACTGTAAAAAAACTATGAACAATATCTATATAATAATGTTTCTAATACAAGATTGCAATAGTGATTTAATGCAATTAAGGTAATTCTATTTTTTAGGATACATTTTTTGCGAAAGTGATATTTTAGTTTTATCTTATAGAATGTATCGTTTTCCTATATTTGCGCGACTAACTTTTGTCCATTGGTAAGTAAAGAAGAAAATAAGAATGTTGTGTGTATGTGTGTGTGTGTACGCGCGCGCGTGCGTGCGTGTGTATATATAGTTTTGAAATTAAATTTAATACGAAATACATGAAATGAGCATATATATATATATATATATGCAAAAAAAAAAAAAAAAAAAAAAAAAAAANCCATGAAACAAATTAGACAATTCCCCGCCCCCCCCCTCATGACTTTTAAAAATAATCTTAAGCCCCGATACTTTATTAAAATGAACAATTAAAAACCGCAGAAACTTTCGGATTGACCTAATATTTCGATAATTGTAATTTTATTTTCAAATTAGAGTACTTTGCCCATTACTTACATTTTCGTCATACCTTTTTATCCATTGAATATGACAAATGAGCGGTAAACTACGCAAATTGTTACATATGCGCGTGCCGAGCGAAATTTTTCGTAATTCTTGAGCAACTTGATGCAAAGACTTGCCTTTTGTTTCAGGAATAAGTAGAAAAACATAAAATATTGTAACGAGACACATGAAACTGTAAAATAAATACGATCCAGCTAATGTTAATGATTCTGAAAGAAGAATAATTAATGAAAAACAACGGATAGTATTTAGTTATAAACATAGAAGAAAGAAAATTATAAGAAACTTACTGGTCATAGCACTAACGGATTCCGTAGCAATAATATACGTTATCCATATTACGATGGAAACAAAACTGATGCATTTTCCTCGTACCGCCGTAGGGAAGACTTCTGTAAGATTCAAGAGCGGTACTGGTCCGAGTCCTAAAGCATACGCTGCTTCGTATACAAGCAACGTTATTACCGCTAAAATACGTAAACCACCAGTGAGGCCTTCAGAAACAGCGATATTCTGTGTCTGCAAATAAAATAGAAACAATTAAAATGAATTTCGTTATTGTTCACAAATATAGCGAATAAGTAACATATACTTCGCAAGACGCTTTAATTTGCGTCCATGTTTCCGGACTAGGTGCGATTACAGCTAACGGAGTCGGTAGTAAGGGGAATGGCGGTGGTGATCCGGAGGGCAAAACGGTGTGAATTTTGACTTCCTCGCTACGATGATTCTTGCAATGATTATTTACATCGTCTAAATTATCGTCGCCTCTATCTATCGTAGCGAGCAAAGACAATAATGATATTGTCGTCATGCAAATAGTTGCTGACGTTATTAAAGCTGTTCGACGTCCACATCTCTCCACTATCACTAGAGATAACATTGTACTGAAGACTTTTACGATTCCGAGCGATATTAAAGCCGTGACTTCGGCAACGTCTGTGAAACGAATAATATAGAAAATGTATTTGCTTTTTTCTTTTAGAGAAGGAGGGGGGGGGGAGGAGGAGGAGATTACGATCTCGATACTTACTAGAACAAATGCCTAGTAATGCAAACAATCTTGGCGCATAATGCAACACTTGTCGTTTACCGGTACCTTGTTGCAGTATCAATAAGAAAGCCATGATCGTTAGTGTCTCAAAGATCGTATACCAAGTTTTTTTCGACGATGGTCTCGAAACATTTGTTATCCTTTTATAAAGTAAGAATGGTGGGGATCGTTGAAGAAATATAATGGTTACGATACAAGCGGCTAAAGCGGGAACAGCGGTTAAACCAATGGAAAATCGCCACTGATAATCTATATTTTTAATTGCAGCAGCAATAACGGAAACCAAAAATCCAGTAGCTGTGCCTAGTTGATACAACATTATATTGTATCCGCGTTTATTCGACTCAGATACTTCCGCCATATATATACAGTGAGCTACTGCCGAAACAGATCCAGAATATCCGCAAATTATTCGAGCGACAAGCAACAATATATAATGATTCGCCAATGCTGATAACGTGGCGCCAAAAGTTAGAAAAACTAACGTTGATATCATTGTCCAACGACGTCCAAACGAGTCGATTAGAAACCCTATAAAGTATTTTATCGTTAGTGGTATTGGTTAAAAAAAATGTTCGTATCTTTGTTTCTTAGCAACTAATCTGCACGTACCACCGGTTAAACCACCGATAAGAGCTCCAACAAACCAAATACTTATAACAAAATCTTTTTCAAAACAGTTCAAGTTAAATTCGTGTTTAATGAGAGGAGCTATAGGTTTTGCGATACCCATATCGCAGCCAAACGCAATGCCTNACATCGTCAAAGCTTTGAATCGTCGAACGATAAGTAACACTTTCCTCGTAATGTCATTATAAATCGAACAAACAAAACGTAAGTAATTTTTCTTTTATTAACACAGCTTGAGAAAATGTACCATTAATTTATACATACACTTTATACGTACATTATATTTAATCTTTGCCTTTTAACGTTTACCGATACGCTTTGCCTCGTTCTATTGCTGTTATCAAATTTTTCGTAATTTATCCTTCATTTTATTAGATTAAATGCAATCGTTACAAGATTTTCCGATGTCGCGTAAGTACGTTTCACTTTGAGATCGAAAGAATGGCAAGAAAAAAATTTCGTTAAATTTTCGCGTGTAAATACTTTCTGCTTAACCCTTTATCCTGTGTGTTGTTAATAGTGACGTGAAATGCATACCAGAGATAGATTATATTTAATAAAACATATATATTCTTTCATCGATGCGGATGTACTTAATGTTTTGTTACAGATGACAATGTAATAGCGAATTATAAATCAAATTTTCCATAAGGAAATAAGATATAGGCAGTCGTTCTACCGTTTACAGTAGATGACCGAAGATGAACGATATAGAAAGTATAAGTATGAAAGGCAGCGGAGGATCTAAGATGCCTCATAGTCATTCGACTCCGGCAGGTGTGGACGGAGGTAGTAGGACTCCACCCACGACACCTAGAAAAGCTGGAAAAATGCTTGCCGTTCGTGTACAGATGTTGGATGATACGATTACAATGTTTCAAGTTCAGGTAATTTTTATGATAATACTACGTAGAATCGTTACTCTTTATTCGTATTAACAAATTTGAACTACGAAATAATAGATGCTTCTGTATAATTGATGTAAAATATCTTGAAATATTAGTATTCGTATATTGGACAAGTCTGGTATAATAAACATAGCTATGGTTATAATGTTTTTGAGAAACTTTACACGCTGTGTATGTACACGCTGCAAAAAAAAACAAAAAAAACACGCGTCGTAATTTTTAAGAAAGGGATAAAAATATAATAATGTTTTGTAAATTATTGTTTGTCGGTGGATCCGTTTTACGATCAATTTTACGATAAAAAATTGTTTACTGTATATTGTCTACGCGCATAATACTCTTAAATGAACAATTGGAGCGCATAATTGGTGATACTATATTGCACGAAGTAGATGTATTGATGTATCGATGTATTGATTATTCATAAAACTTGTACAGAGTTATGCATCTAAAATGTACTTTCAGTTATCTTATATAACAGTTTAATACGTAACGACTGTACTTGAATATAACCGATATTAAACATTTTTTATAACAAAATAATTAGACCAATTTCACTTTGGCTATATTTAAATTTTAGGCAAAAGCTTTAGGCAGAGTACTGTTTGATCAAGTTTGCAAACAACTGCATCTTTTGGAAGCAGATTATTTTGGTCTGGAGTATCAGGAACCTAATGGAACGAAAGTAAGAAAGGAATTAACGTATACCGTGATTAACGATAAAAATCCGTGTCCGCATTTCCGATATTTATCGATACTATTTAATTACAGTATTGGTTAGATTTAGAGAAGCCAGTTTGTAGACAAGTTGGATTATCTCTAATAGATCCTCTATTGAGATTCTGTGTTAAATTTTATACCCCTGATCCAGCACAATTGGAAGAAGAGTTTACAAGATATTTATTTTGTCTTCAAATCAAACGGGATTTAGCTCAAGGTTTATTACAATGCAATGATAATACAGCAGCTTTGATGGCCAGCTATATAGTTCAGGGTAATAAAAATTTCTTTTACGATTAAGTATTTAAAAACAGAAGCTAGAATACTTTTGCGGCAAGTGGTTAATTATTTTAGCCGAGTGTGGGGATTATGTGATAGAGGATTATCCAGATCACACATACTTGTCAACTTACAAATTTGTGCCACACCAAGATCAAGAACTAGAACGTCGTATTATGGAAAATCATAAAAAACACGCGTAAGATATTTTTCGATTAACTTTATTCAAAATGAAATTTCGATCGATTCGGATAAAAAATGTGTAATGCTTTTTAAACAGAGGTCAGTCACCGGCAGAAGCAGACTTGAATTTGTTAGAAACAGCACGTCGCTGCGAATTGTATGGAATGAAAATGCATCCGGCAAAAGTGAGTATGGTATAACGTAAAGTTTCAACTCATAATATTTGTACAGGATCGTTATATTTTACTCGTTATCGAAGGATCACGAAGGTGTACCGTTGAACTTGGCAGTGGCCCATATGGGAATAGTAGTCTTTCAAAATTTCACCAAGATTAATACATTCAGTTGGGCAAAGATTAGGAAAATCAGTTTTAAAAGAAAACGATTTTTAATAAAACTTCATCCAGAGGGTTACGTAAGTGCATAATATTATATTCAGGTAGCGTTGGAACGAATTTACAGAATTCTGTTTGAAAATTGATCGTTTTACGGGATGATTGTAGGGTTATTACAAAGATACCGTCGAATTTTTTTTCGAAGGACGTAACGAGTGTAAAAACTTTTGGAAAAAGTGTGTCGAGAATCATGGATTTTTCCGTTGTTCGGTGGTGAAACGAGTGGTACGACAGAAAACACGAGTTCTTAGTCGTGGCTCGTCATTTAGGTACGTCACTTTGTGTTTACTATATTACGGGATAGGAAGACTCATCTGTCAACAAGGCGTTTACAAACCGAATTCATGAGACTTTCGGATATTCCGTTATTAGGTATAGTGGAAAAACTCAAAAGCAAATCGTGGAATTCGTACGGGACAATTACGTGAAGAGGCAGACGTTTCAGAGGTAAGTTTGATTAACGATCTGAAATATCGTTGTTTAATGATTGAAAGAATTCTTGGATATACCAGTAATGTGTAGATAGTGCATGCGTACCGTTATGTACTGTTCCCCTTTAATGCTGGTTTTATACAATTGAGATATATTTTAATTAACGAGCGCACTGATCTTGCGTGGGTAAGACGGGAGGTGGCACGGTCTTGCTTTTGCCGGGACACTAATTGGCGTTTATCCATGTCTATCATTGTTCCAATTTGAAGTAGAATGAAGTGTTTATACTCTGTTGGTTTTGTACTTCCGTATGTCAGTGTTGCCTGCTCGGACAGGGGTGGCGGGGAGTCAGGCTCACCATCAGGCACGATAACCCGAATGATCAATGTACCCTTTTCTTTGATAGTCTGGTCACTAATTCTCGTCGTTGTAATACCTAACGATACACATTGAAAAGTTACCATACTTCACTGTCCCGATTGAACATTTACAAATCAGATACTTATCCATAGCAGTAGCTTACTCTACAATAGAGAATAGAGATTACTTTCTTTCTAATAATTTCATCCTTGTACATACAGTTAAAACAGGTGTGTATACGATTCTTTGTTACGCAGCGTCGATGTTCAGTCGGATAACGTTACCGATAACGCCCTGCTAGAGCGAACAGCATCATGATTTACCGATAGATTTATCACCTTTTGTGTGCATATTTTTTTTATTCAAAATCTCCGTACGCGCGATAAACGAGCATGCAAAGATAACGAATACTCGTACACAAATTGTTTACGCGTAGTATTACGATTCTAGCGAGCTGTTTCGATAGTTTGCGTACAAAAGTATTATTAGTTTATACGATCGTTGAATATTGAATAGAAACCTGTGAGCACAGGATGTAGAAAGTTTATTAAAGATAATAAGAATATATCTTTAGGGAATAGTGGAAGGGATCGTTTAACCATTATACATGGTTACCTTTGTAAAACAGACAGTTTACGTACGATTATCTGCTGATATGAATATTATTATTATTATTATTATTATTATCATCATCATCATTATTATTATTGTTGTTGTTGTTATTTTTACTATTATTATTATTATTATTACTATTACTATTACTATTATTATTATTATTATTATTATTACTCTTATTACTCTTATTACTCTTATTCTGGCTCATATTTTTCTTACCGAACATAATGTTCATTTTTATCGTTTTGAGCGTTGTTTCACCATGATCGCGGTATTAGTCGCGATTTAACGGTAACGATAATTAGTGTCGCGAACGCGAGCAATACGTAAACATGATTTTCGATACAAATATGAAAAGAACTTTTGTGAGATATGCAATTAATTGAGAGAGAGAGAGAGAGAGAGAGAGAGAGAGAGAATGGGAGAGAGAGAGAGAGAGAGCGAATTGAGAGATTGATAAAAAGAAAGAAAATCCTTGAAACGATGATAACAATTAATCGAGTAATCGTAACGGAAAAAAACTATTATCTTACGAGAGATGTTAGGGAGGCGGAAAAAGATATAGAAAACATAAATTAGTTCTGAACAGGCTTGGCATTTGGTAGCCTAAGTCTGATGCTGAACTTGACTCTCTCTTGCTCGCAGGTCCAATTCGTTCCGGCAGACTAGCGGTGGTAGGGCATTGCAGGGCTTGGAGGGGGGAGGCTATCGTGGGGCCACTTCAAGCAGCTCCCTTATGGGCAGCTCCAGCATCTCTGCCCACCCCCTCCTGCCCCTCGGCGATCCTGGTATGTACCATGACCGACACCAACCTCCACGAGAAACGCTTTCTTTTTCATACCCTCGCTCTTTGCCTCTGTTTCGTTTTTCTTTTTCTTCTTTTCGATCAGATTTTCTTTATCGTCTTCTTTTCTTATTTCGTTCTTCCGGTTACTTTGTTTTCATTCATTTTTCGTTCGTTCTCTAGCATTATTTTTCTTTTCGAAGTATCGTATATAAAGTATCGTAAGAGTAGAGAGTAGTAGAATTAGCGTATTGCCAATAGAACGCTTTTAAAAACGATTATGTGGAATTTATCGGCTTGTTTACGTTTCATCAAAAGAAAAAGAAAAAGAAAAAAGGAAAAATGGAAAAGAGAAAAAGAGGGAGAGAGAGGGAGAGAGGAAGAGAGAGAGAGAACGGTACACTCGTAAGTCACTGGAAAGTACAACGCGAGCTTATAAATTTGTCGAAAGAAAGATCTTGGAGCGGTCGATTAGATGTCGAGAAGCTCGAAGATCTTTCGAATCGCAAAGGTCGAATCGAACGAAACGAACGGAACGAACGGAGAAAGAAATAGCGATAGGAAGGGAAGTGGGGGGGGGGGGGTAAGGGAAGAGAAAAGGGGAATGGATCGCAAGGAACGATAGAAAAGGATGAAAGTAGAGGTTTGCGAGCGAGAATAGATGTAAAGCGAAAATGAAAGATAAAGAAGGAAATAATAATTTCAGCCCTGGAAACCCCAGCTCTGTCTCTATCATGCGGCTCGATGACACTGGATTCTCCGACGACTGTGACGAGTGTCTCGATGGGAGGGACGATTCACCGTCGCGAAGACACAGCTACGTCGTTTCGGACACTTACCTCCATCGACGTCCATTCCCCGGCCACACCCAGCCAGGTCCCAGCACCGCGGCAGATGCTTGTTGCCAGCCAGCAGCGGATTTCATCAGCAGGTCGTATCAGCCCCTCTAACAGCAGTCCTCCTGAATTTCCCCCACCGCGACCTATGCCCAGACATCCCTGGCAGCGATCGGCCAGTTGCCGCGAATTGTACGCTTCTAGCTTCGAGGATTCAGGGAAAGCGCGATCGAAGGACGACAAACCTTCCGATGATCCTATTTTGGAACCATTCCGTTTACCTTCACAGGGAGAATTAGATAATCCCGTGACGCGATACGACGAGAGCAATCGATCGTACAGCGCGGCTAGCTCGAAATTACCTTCCCTCGATCACGATTCGGTACCCGAGCGTGTATATAGTAGCTCCTATCCCGGAACTTCGTCTCTCTCCACTGAATCTGGCCACGAGGAGTCTGGCCCTGCGGGAGATCTATCTCACGACGATCTCTCCCATGATTCTTACGAACTTTTGGAACGCGAGCACGAATTTGAGTATCCGGAATCATATTCGAGTCCACGAGACGATGACGACGATGACGATGGGGACGACGACGATGACAACGATGACGATGACGATGACGATGACGACGACGAAAACGAGCCGATGACGGATCGGAGCGACGAAGGAGTCGAACACGAGATGTTTCAAATGGATTCGGAGACCGATTCTTTCGTGAAGCACCGATCGATCAAATCCTCGGACAAGCAGCAATTCAAATCTGTGCTTGCGGACCTTAAGAACGCTAGAACAAAGTCTATCGATCGGTACTCAGCCGTGCCCGCGAAACCAGACGGTGATTACATCACCGTCGAGTCTCGAATACAGCGATCTAGTACTCAAATCGAACGAAAATTCGAGACGCGACACGCCAATTCCGTAGAACAACAACAACAACAACAACAACAACAACAGCAGCAACAGCAGCAACAGCAGCAATTACAACAGCAACAGAAACAACATGTTCAGTTGCAACAACAAAGCAAACTTTCTCTTCCACATCAGGACTCTGGGAGGAAAGATCCGATCGTATTGCAAGTGCAGAAACAAAAAATGTCGGTGCTGAACGAGTTGAAAAACTTGAAGCCCAAGTATAAGATCACTCACGTAGATTCGGAAATTTTACGGGACGAGGGTATTATGCGTCCAAAGTCTCGGATAGATGACGATTTGAGTCCGGTAGATTCGGCAGGTAGGACGATCGTAGATCAGAGAGCTAGAACGATCAGAGCGCGTAGTATCGCTAGTCTGGAGGATCATATATCGCGGGCGTATGTAGAAACGGGTAGTTTGGGACGGGGTCAGAAAGGTGTTGGTGTAAGTAGCGGTAGCGTTGCTGGTGGTAAGATGGAAAGAAAATTGAATCGTGAAAGCGACGCGAGGCTCGAGAAAACATTGGCCAAATTGCAAGATAAGGATCGGAGGAGCGTGGATCGAGAAGAAAGAAAACGCGTCGAGAGAGACTATTGCAGGGAGTACGGTAAAAAAATGGAAAAGAGCGAGTTGAGAGAGCGTGGATCGATGGAAAGATTGGATTCGCGAGATCGAAAGTCGGAGGTGCACGGTCGGCGGAGCGTGGATCGAATGGTAGACGCCAGAGAATTACGAAGGAGTATCGAGAGGTTAGACGCAAGAGAAAGAAGTTACGAACGGCTCGATTCGAAGATCAAGTCTTTCCGTTCCGGCGACTCTTACGAGTTACGCGGAAAGAGCGTCGATCGTTTGGATTCACAGGGACTTCGGAGCAGTACGGAGTATCTGAACAGAAGCCCGAAGGAGAGAACAGGGGGGCATCGGTACTCCGAGTCGAGGGAGCGTCGAGAGAGAAGCGTGGAACGATTAGATTCGAAAGAGAAACGAAGAAGTCCGGGAAGTCGAAGCAACACGATCGATTACAATTCGAGGCATACGCTGGAGCGTTTCGACTCTGGCAACAAAAGTCCGTTCGAACGACTCGCCGCGAGGGAGCATCGTGGAAAGAGCGTGGAAAGATTGGATTCGCAGGACAAGCCGACGTTTGACTTTGATCCGATCACGATCGAGCGGTTAAAATCATTGGAAAGGTGCAACAACGTGACGAAAGACAAAGGGTACGATAGTAGAAAAACGGAGATGAGAAGCGTTGAACGTAAAAGCTTGGAGAAGTCGGACTCGCGCGAACGAAGGCACACGGATCGATTGGATTCGCGGGAACGAAAATGGTTGGATTCGAGAGGAGGAGGAAGCGGAGGGGGAAGCCTCGAATGCATCGAACACGAGATTTATGATTGGAGAAAGAGCAGTATAGATAGAATCGAGTGGAAGGAATCGCGTAAAAATAAGGGACGAACGGAAAGGGGCAAGTCCGAGGAAAGGCCGCGCGAGAGGGACGATTGGAGGAGCTTGGAGAAAGCGCGTAGGGACGAGGAGAAACGCGAACGGGAACGTCAAGCGAGACTTTCGACGGAGTCGAGGACTGATACGGTGATCGGTGTGCCGATGGAAATGGAAAATTTCAAATCGAAGACCATGTTTACGGAATACGAACCAAAGATAATCGGAGGCGTGGTGTTAGGCTTCGACGATACGATACCGGGGCACACACCCGTCGAACGTACCAAGAGCGATCCGAATCCGGCGCGACAAAGGTTAGGCTCGAACAGTAAACGGCACATATTGATGCATCAAAAGTCGATCGATTTAACGCCAGCCGATTCGGGAGACGAGGATCCGTTGTCGGACAGCGCGGCTATGCAGAAAACGAATATCGATATACCGTACACGTTGCACAAGCGACACGTTATGAATGGTACAGCGTCCGATGAGAAGTCCGAGTCCGACAGCGGCAAAACGATATCGGTGAAGAAGACCGGTGGCACCAGAGATTTACCCAAGTTGCCTTTAAAGATGATCACGGATATTTCTTGTTTCGATCTGTCCAAGCTTTCCTCGATAGACAAGTCTAGCAGCAAACTATCGCCCGACAAGCCAAAGGGTGTTTCGATCGCACCCACGAGACCCAAGTCGATACTCTCGAGCCCGTCCGATAAATCGAAAAGTATCTTGAGCCCTACGTCCAAGTTATCGCCAACAGACGGGAAAAACGTTGTTTGCAGTTTCTCTCCGAGTAACCGAAGTCCATCCAAGGTAGGTTCCAAGGTTTCATCGCCCAACAAACAAGCTTCGAGGTCAGCGTCGTTCGATAAAAATCGAACGGAGGTGGTGATGGAGGATCGCGCGTGCGTTAAATCGTCGAGTCTCGACAAGAAACCGTCTAAATTATCACCGATAGAACCGAACATCACCATCGTGTCGTCGATCGAGAAACGATCGCCCAAAGTGTCACCAACCGATCCAAACGTGACGATCGTTTCCGTGATACAAAAGAAAAGATCTCCCTCGGAGCCATCCAAGAGTTTCGGGAACGTGCAAAGGTCGCTCGACTCAAAGACAAAGCCTTTGAATTTTGCCGACGTGGTTGGAATGGAGATGAAGATGAAACTCGAGCGAAAAGCTAAATCGGAGGTCGAGAAGGATAGTCTAAAAACGCCGGATGACAGTTTAGAAAAACAAGACAGTATCGAGAAGATACCATTGCCGGAAATTCCAGCCCCGGTTCCGAACAGATTAGAACACGAAAGACTTAATTCTAAGACGGAAGCGGAACGATCGACAAAAGTTTCACCTATGGAGGATTGTTTCCGAACAACGGTCGAAAGAGAAGCTGTCGGAGCAGATGGAGAGCAGAAGCAAAAGGCGATAATAGGGATGGTGCAGGAACAGAAACAGGAACAGCAAAAGGAAGTGGAACAAGAGAAGGAGCAGAACAAGGAAATTATTACTCAAACGGTATCGTTGCCCTCGGGCACAGTGATTCTTAGAGCAACTTCGGAGAAACCCAAAGTTCCTGAGAAACCAAAGACTTTGGAGAAACCAAGCATTCCGGAGAAAACGAAGCGTATTTTGGAGAAAATAGAGTTAAAGTTTTCCGAAGCGAAGATCGCTAGACCGAAAATCATCGACACCGGATTCGACGATTTCGTGGATCCAGTCGCCGATCTGCCTTTGGACGAAGTGCCTGTGAAGCCCGTGTTAGAGCTGGACAGTCTTAAAGTTCCTGAATTCGTTCCTTTCATGTCGAGACCACACGGCGAGCCACTTCGTTCGAAATCGTTGTCATTGGCCGAAGAGAAGGCGCCGATCGACACGTTGCTCTCACCAGAGGTCGAGAATAAACACTTTGTACCAGATGTGTCGCCAAAAAGATCGAAGAAGACGAGGCCCGAAGCGAAGAAAGATTTCAAGAAACAATCAAAGTCCCTCGAGGGTGACAAGCCGCCTCCTCTGAAGAAAGTGGCCTCCAAGGAGTCTCGCGCATCGACGCCTAGTTCCAAGATCGACAAATCAAAGTTGAAACTAGGAGAGATGCCTCAGGAAATTATCATAATCGACTCGACGGACGTGGCTCCGGAGGTGAGCATCGTTCAGAAAGGTAGATCCAAGTCTGTCACTCGATTGCCCGAGAAGACGTATTCCACGTCGAAGGAGGAAAAGGAGGAGAACAAGGGTACTCGAGCAAAGTCCGCCTCGGTCGACGACGATACGATCAAAGTTGCCGCGGCGGCGACCGCGAAGCCTGAAAAATCAAGGCCAAAGTCATTGGGCATTTCAAAGAGTTTGGGTAGCAGTACGGAGAGAAAGGATTTAGGGGAAAAGGTATCGCCGAAGAGGACTGTCATCGGGAAAGCCGGTTCGAAATTCGAGGCGAGGTCGACGATAGAACTGAAATCGGCCGCATCGTCGAAAGAGATGGCGTCCAAGGGACAGGAATTCAGAGTGTCGCGTACAAACAACGAAACGAAAACGGAAGCAGAAATAGAAACCGAAATAGAAAGAGAAATTGAAATGGAAACGGATATCGAAAAATACGCGCCTTCCGATACGAATCGAATCGCTGCGCGGGATCGCGAAACCAAGGAGAGGAGAACGATCGAAGAACGGGCCTTGGAAAAAAAGAGTTCCCATCCGCAAGATCTGACAAAATCGCCAGTCGTATTACGAAAAGCAGGACAAGCACCCGTTCTTTTCGCTCGCGCTCGTCTCGGTCTCTCGGAGGGAAGCGGAATCGGTGCGTTGCAAAGGCAGGGTGCGACACAGTCACCGACTTCGCAAAGACGAGCCAAATCGTTGGATGCACCGGTAATCGCGGTGCACAAACTTCCACCGGCGAACGCATTTTCTAGCAAGGACGACACCGTCGACGTATCGGAGGATCCGGAGGAACAAGAGATCGAAGAAAATCGAGAAAACGCGACGATCGAAGCGATTCCGAGCAGCGGCACCGCTATCGTTACCGCTCCGATAAAGCAGCAATCGATTCAAGTGGAGGCATCGCCCAACCACAGATCCGACAGTACCGATCACACCACCGTACCGGAGATCTTTACCGATTCTCTTTCCGTGACCGAAACTTCGGCTCAATATCTCGAGTCACCGCTGACGGAGTGCAACGAGATCACGGCAAACGCGGATTTGATTCCATACGAGAAGGACGCACTGCGTTTGGACACGAACGGTAAAGACCAAAAGACGACGCTGGAGTCGGTCAAGGTGGACGAGCGAACTAAGTTCATCGATCAGAGTTCCGTGGAGTCCGGTGCCGAGCAAGAGATCGGGTTCGAAAAAGTTGTCAGGACGGAGAAAATCGATTTGCTGAGCGTCTCGAAAATCATCGAAGGATCCGTTCCACGGCCAAGCGGAACGATCGAATCCGTTTCGGGTGCCAAAGAAAGGGTGCCTGAACGCGCGATGATGGTCGCTAACGAATCGGTTAAAAATATTGCCGAACTCGAACTTGGGACGCTTCCCACCGAAGTTTTAAACGGAGAGGTATCGAGAGTTACGTTGCTCGAGGATTCGAAAAGATCGATGGAGAGAGACGATCTTCCCGACGTGACGGTGACTACCGCGACGGCTACGCGAGAGGATGGTGAAAAGAGCATTTTCTCTAGACCGATCGACTTCGACGACGGTCAAGACATGGTGAAGTCACCGATTCAGATTTCTATCGAAGAATGCTCCGACGACGATGCTGGTGCCGACGACGATGAAGACGAAGACGAAGACGAAGGGGGAGGGGAAGGGGAAGGGGATGAGGAGGAGGAGGAGGAAGAAGAAGAAGAAGAAGAGGAAGAGGAGGTAGTTCACAGCGAAGAGGATCAAGAGGAGCAAGAGGAGCAAGAGGATGATCGGGAGATACAGGAACAGGAAGGCGAGGATAATCGTCCGTTGGATTCCGCGGATACGAGCGAAGACACGCTCGACGCTTTGGATACGCAGGTTCACATGAGAGGTATCGACAGCGAATTGAGTTCGCCTGATTATGGTGTTGATAAAATGGACGAAAAGACTCTGGTGGAGGTGGAGCTGACCGCCGAGTATTTGGAAATGAGAAGAGAGGACGAGGAAGGCGCCGAGGAATTGCCGAAGGACGAAGAGCCCGTGGAAGAGACGCCAAAGGAGTCACCGGAAGAAGTTCCAGCAGCTAATCGTTTGTCGTTCGAGAAGAAGCTTAGATTGAGCAGCGATCGTTCGAGGAGCGAAGAAACCAGTACGTGGACGCCGGACCGGGAGGATCCGGAATCCAGTTCTTGTTCCATAGCTCGACCGTTGGGTATTGGTCAAATTCAGCCGATAGTGGATCGTCGGGAAGTTATGACGATGAAGGACGCGCGCGGAGCAAGTTCCTTCGAGGAGGAGAACAGTAGCGGTTCCCAACCCGGACTCAGGCCAGAATTGAGTTCGACTTGGAAGTCTTTTCCCTTGGAAAGTTCGGGAAGCTCGAGTACCGAGGATGGTTGGGCGGGGCAGGACGAGAACAACGCGGTTCAGTCTCAGTCCGAGGATAGTAACGGGCAAAACGAGGACAGTTTTCGAGAGGATCTCGCCGATTTTCCGGGCAGTTTCATTTATCCGATCGGCCCCGATATCTTAACCAGCTGCGGAACGTTCGCGTTAACGCGAACGCTCTCGAGAATATCCGAGAGATCGACAACCTCGGAGCAGGACAAGAGCGACTTGGAGGACTCGTTCAAGCCTAGTTCGAGGTCTCCGAGTTTGGACGACGAATCCCTGATATCGAGCGATCATCAACTTTCTTTGTCGTCCGATCCACCGTCCGGAACGCCTCTTCCTTCTATTTCCGACGATCGTCGTACCTCGTCCGAATTGCCAGACATTCCGATAGACGTGGTGTGCGGGCAAGAAGAAGAGACGACAAACCAACCCAAGTCGTTGATCGGTAAATCGAAGTTGCAGGAACAAAATTCTGAGGATTGGCCGTCCCCGCCTAGTTCTCCCGTGTTCGATCCTCCTGTGGTCAGTCACGTCGAAACCTTTTACATGGAGATCAAGCTCGAGGAAGCTGTCAAAGTGACCGTGACCGACAGCACCGAAACACCGGGCCGAGTAGAAGACGACAGCGATTCTAGCGACGAGAATCGAACCTTGCACGACGATCTGCACTCTACGTTTCTCGAGGACGGTCACAGCTCGACTTCTGCGACCACTGTTGACGGTACCGTGAAAATAGTGGTTAAACCGAAATCCAATTCTCACGTGACGGGATCTTCGCACAGCGAAGACACCTCGATGGGTCTGTCCATGTCGGAGTGGTCGAGTTCGAACAATACTGTGCGCCAATTTTGTCAGTACTCTGGCACAAAGTCCGACGACAATTCTCTGGCGGAGCTCGGTGCCTCGATCTCGGATTGGTCGGGTAGCACGACCGTGATACCACAGCAGCATTATTCTCCGATGACGGTCGAAAAGAGTCAGAGCGATACGACTACCTCCGACAAAAGCGTGACCAGTATGAGGCCCAATTCCAAGTGTAGAACGGCCGACGGTCTTTCAACCGTTGCTCCACCATCGCCTCCGTTGCCGCCACCTCCGTCCTCGCCTCCTCTCACTCCTCCACCTTCCATTATCGGGAGCGTGGATCGTCGTTCACCGTACGACGAGGATCTTTCAACGTCGTTGGAAAGGGAACGATCACCGACCGGTCGAACAGCCAGGGACGAGCAACTGGACCAGGCTAGGAGATTCATCGAGAGCCAGTTCGACGAGCAACGTCGACTGGTGTCTAGACGCTGCGACGAAGAACGGCAAGGTTCCTCGCGATCGCCTTGCGCAAATATCTCGCCACCTCGAATAACTCTTCGGAACGAGTTCGACGAAACCATCGACGACGAGTTTCGGTTGATGTCGGACGACGGCGATGCGCCGCTTCCGATTCTCGAAGAGGAGGAAGAACTCGACGAGCACGAGGTGCCGCTAGAGGAGGAGGAGGAAGATCGTCTGTACGACAACGTTCCCGCGATGAAGTACTCGAGCGGCGATCAGATTCGGATGGAGGTGGGTCGAGGAGACAGTTCCGAGGATATGCATGAAAAATATGCAGACTTGGCTCTGGGATCCCGTCAAGCGGACGACGATTGGTCGTTCGAAGAGGAAAGGGAGGAGACAGTGGTCGAGAAGGAGAAGGAGAAAGAGAGGGAAAAGGAAAAGGAAAAGGAAAAAGAGAAGGAGAAAAAGGAGAAGGAGAAAGAGAAGAAGGAGAAGGAGAAGGAGAAGGAGAAGAAGGAGAAGGAGAAGGAGAAGGAGAAGGAGAAGGCTGCGAGAAGGTCGACAACGTCAAAGTTCGAACGGGGATTTTCGGAGCCTACGGAAGCCGGCAGGTACCACGAAACGAGATCGACCGAGCGACCGGTGCTCGTTCCTATCAGGGCAAAGTCGACACCGTATTATTCGACGACAAGCTTGAGCGGTGAGTCGACCACTTCCAGCCCTCCTATGCAGATCAGGACGCAGATTCGAACGAAAACGATGCCTTATTCTTCGAGCAGAAGTCCCCAAAGTGAGGGTGACACGTCTTCTAGCATGGACAGTCCTGTTCACACCCCAGTTCACGGTCAAATAACGGTTCGTCGAAGACGGCGAGAAAATCTTAAAAGACGTCATCGAGTGATGCTCGATCTCGAGGTGAAGGATGGTCATATCGTTTCGAGCACCGACTCGAGTTTCGACGTGGCTACCATTCCGCCGCCCCTGCTGCCTGAACGTCCGAGTCCCGATCTCGACGACAACGACGACGAGGACGATGGTGACGACGACGAATACTCGGAGGCGAAGGACGAGCAGGAGAATCGACGACAGCATCGTTGACGGGTTTGGCGTTTCGAAACTTCTTAATTTCTTCGTTGCAACGTCTTTTTGCGTTTCCAATCGTGACGAAGGAAACGCGAAAAGGAGCAACAGAGGGTGAAAATGATGCGCGTGAACGGAACGATGAAGGGAAACGATCGTTCGATCGATCTCGATCTTCCCTCGATCCGATCGACGTTACTAGGAGAGGAGATCAAAAGATATCGTGTAAACAATCTAGTCTAACCTATCGCGTATAAGAGTAACTATTAGTACGTTTGTTACGCGTTTTAGAAATTCGATTTAATTTGATACAATATCGTCGTTATTGCGTGGAAGCTTTTCGACCCACAAACGAATCTCTGATTCCATCGTACTTAACGTATCTGCCGTATACGGAACAATCCGACGGGCGTAAATACGAACGGTAACAAGCTATACCTACTAACGATAATTAGTCTAGGAAATACGATATACGATAAGATTCGGTAACGGTCAAGGACGATACGTATAAAATACGTTTCGAGATTAATTAAGGTCGTAGCCATTCGGTTACCGCGAAACTATCAACGTACTATACGCATTTCTCGAAGGAAAGGAGCGATTAGAAAGCGAGAAAGGAGAGGAAGAAGCAGGCAACGATACTACTCTGGTTTATAAGAACGACAATCATTGTTGGAGGTGAAGAAGCATCCTCTGAACAGAGGAAACGTGAAGATAGGGAAAGGGAAAGGGTAGAGAAAAGTGGAGGAATTGTCTTTTTTGGTTCGAGAATCGAATTTTCGATCGTAGTTTAGTTTGTGTCTTGTTTTAGGACGGAAGACAAGTTGCTCAACGTAGATTACTTATAAATGATGTTTATCGCGTACTTTCGTTGATACACACGTACGTGCGTGTATTATATGGAATTGCGATTCACGGTGCGGGTGGCTAAAACGGAACGCACGGAATATCATCGCGGTACTTTAACGAAACGTTGAAACGTTCGTCGTTGATAGGTCGAACGATCCTCGATGTTCGTCTTGTTAATTTTATCTGTTGGCGTTACGACCTCTTACGGCTCGAAGGATGATTCAAACGTTCAAGGTGTACATTAGATGCCCTACGGTCTTGAATAAATTTATACGGTGCGAAACGTGTCTCACGTTCAAGTTTCTCGATAATGGCGATCACGGTCCAGCTCGTGATTTTTCAAGGTATCGATCATGGTTATGGTAAGGGCCAAGGCTGTTCGAAGGTTATGGCGCGCTAGGTCGTTGAATTTCTCTTGATGTCAATTATAATAACGCTGCGTCGATGAAAGTAGGTACGTCGTTCCATTTAAAAATACCGAGAACCTTGAAATCCAACGAACTGCGTAGCCTCGGTGTTGTTTACCAACCAGGGATTTTATGGGAAGACTTTTTTTTCTTTTTCTTTTTCTTTTTCTTTTTTATATATCTTTGAAGAAGATTTTTCGTGAATTGACGCAAATTTCTATGCAACACAGGAATCTGTAGCCCGGCGTTCTGCAAGGCAACGCGACTCAGTACTTTCAACGGTTTTCGTTTCGCCGTAAAAAGACAAGTTTGTTTAGCGAGCTCGATGTTCCGAGGCGCGTACAAGGGATACGTAGTTGGATCGACCGATGCTAAATTTGTAGAACAATCGATATTAATATAATGGACTGCGAGAAAAAAAAGCCGGCTGTAAATAAATACTCTGTTGCGGACCGGGTTAACGCGGTGTTAACGCGTGACGTTACGTCGAGCGTAAGGGCGACGACGTAAAAATAATATCCCTGCTCATCCAGTTGCACGCTGGCGATTAAATATTCTCTACTCGACGCATACATGTTACGATGTTTGAAAAAAAATCTGCAACAACGGAAGCACCAACTGAATTTTTTCGTTTCTTTCGTCCTATGTATTTTTACTTTCTCTCGATGTTCGAAAGGTTTCGGCAGAACTCATTTCCACTATCTTTGGTTTCCTAGGAGGCCGTCTAGAGACACTCGAAAGCAATAATTTAGTCTATTCGTAAGAGGCTGGTCATAGGGCGAACGATAAGTAGGTTGGATCGTTAACGGAAGCAAGGCTAGTGCATTTGGAATCATTTTGTAGGAAAGGAACTAAAAATTTGCGGGAGAAGAGGCGCGTTGAAAATCCTGCGAATAATATCGCGTCGGAAATAGGAATCGGTGAGATTGTTCGTTTTTGTTGCATAGATGCCTCGTTTCGACTAATGGACGATTTCGTTGAATCTCTGACTGCCACGCGTACATTCCGTACATTCCGACGTCCACGAATAGTCTAATTCGTCCCTCCGATTTTGTACGCTTAACCGTTTCTTCATTTTTTTCGAGCACACTCGTGAATACGTTTATTTTTCATGTCGCAGCAGAATCGCATTTTTTCGCCCCCAACAACTCGATCGAACTAGAACGATGAAAAGATCAGTTCAGCAAAGTGTCCGAATATATTATTAGGGAGAATAATATTTGAGGGAGAGCGTGGCGGTCAGAGTTGGAAAGTCGAGCTTAAGTATCCTCGTTTCAGACTGGTTCGAACGGTCTGAATCGTTCTGTGATTCGTCGCGAATTAGAAACGCGAAATAGGGGAGAAAATGTATTGTATATAGAGTCGGTGGTGCATTTCGGAATCGGTTCGCGCTCGGGTTCTGTCGGGTGAACAGGAGGTGGCTCGTTTTTCGTGAGACACAAAGCCAATGCGATCTCTAAAATCGTTTACCATAAGTACGAACGATCGTTGATAATCGCGTTATCGTTGAATAATCGTTAATCACCACCGTGACCATTAATCGCCACTCCATTAGTCATTGTTACACAATTATCGCTACGCAATTAATTGATTAAAAGGTAACTGTTACTACATTGTAGAGCGCAATGAACACTATTCGAAGAAACTAACTACGTAACCACGTATCGAAAGCTATGATTAAAGATATGAAACTAGAGGCCGATTGCTGAGTGCCGATCACGATGGCGAGACTTAAGTTACTTTCTACCGACGAGTCGAAAACATTCGTTCAATCGCGATAGATCGACGACGAACTCTGGAAACGCTCTTTCGAACGGTATTTGCTTGTACGTACACGTACATTGTACAATCCGTTCGTCGAAAATAGGCTACATCTCTTTCTCTCTGTCTTCTCTTTTCTCTTTTCTCTTTTCTCTTTTCTTTTTTCTCTTTTCTCTACGATCCTCGAAGCTACACGAATCGCGAGAGCAATTCATTTCGAACGCGTAACACCGCGTTCGTCACCGAAACGATCCTGGAGCGAGCAGAAGCATCCGTTCGCGTTCACCACGCGTCCAGACAAAAATATCGCGACTTGGTAACTATCTGTTAACAGAAAAATATTACACGGAAGCGAGTCTCGAACAGTTTGCGGTATCGTATCGGTTCTATTAATTGTTCCTTTGCATGCAACTTTATCGGTGTATCCCTGTAATCGTTGCTGTTTAACGATCAACGATATAGGATTCACCGCGATTATGACAGGGCCGAGTTTCAGCTACGATCAACGTAACACTCGCGAACGTTGCATCGTCCAGTGGTGGCTGACGATAAAAGATAGAGCAACAGTTCCGATCCTAGCTGTTGGACTATCTTTTCTCGACGTAACTTCTCGAGCCCTATCGTTTATCTGTTACGCGGATGCGTTGCTTTTTTCTCGAGTTTTTTCAGCAGTTTTCATCAGGTTTTCTTTCCTTTGCTCGGTGTGTGTGTGTGTGTGCGTGTGCGTGTATGCGTGGGTGTTTCTTTTTTTTCTCTTATACGTTCTTGAAGACGGTTGAGAAGTGTACGGTCCTGGTGATCGACTTTTCCAAGCGAAACCCCATCCTAGTCGGAAGAAGAGTATCGTCGTATCCTCGATCTATCCGTACGAGTTCCTGTATCGGTTTAATCTTGACTTGTTCTCGTCTTGCATTTGTGCATCGTCAATCCTGTCCTGCCATCGATATTATTACACACGCACGCGTCTCTTCGAGCACTCTTCTATTTTTGTATTTTGTATTTTGTATTTTGTATACTTCCTACGTTCTTGGTTTTGTCTCTGTATCATCTTGTCATCATCATTGTCACTATCAGCCTTGTCCACCATCTCGAATCTTCCCGTTTACCTACACACGTTTTCACATCGTCATCTCTTCGCCCCTAGTCATTCTCATCGTCGATTTTATTTTCCGACTTGATTTCTTTAATTTTCCTTTTTCATTTTACTTCTTTTTACTTACTATTATCTACTTTTTCTTTCGATTATCGTCGCGTTTCGTACGCGTGCGTGTTATTTCGAATACGCAGCGCATGTGTATAGCCTCGAGATTGTTGCGCTCGAAGTTTTCGGATCTGTGTACGGACTAAAAAGGGTTGAAACGGATTTTTCGATCAATTTCGAGAAACTTCGAGACGACCTGTCAAATTTATCGCCAATTTTTGCACAAAGCTTCTAGTTTTTCTAGACGAACCCTTATTTCTTTTTACGAGCAAAGTAAAATCAACCAGAACGAAACGTTCACCGAACAGCCTGCGAAAACCTCGAGCTCGGCGAGAGACAGGTTCTAAGTTGATCGGTTTATATCGACATTAGCAAACGACTGAATACTGTATTCGTTACGATGAACGATATACATGTTACGTGTAAGTGTATACGCGTGTGTCGCCAATACGTGTATATGTTTATATATACATATATTATATAATTAATTATAGACATAAGACGTTAGTATGCAAAGGTTACGATGATACCTGCAATAGGGATCAAGGTATTAGACGTAAAGTATATCTAGGTAACTTGTACGGTTATGCGAGTTTCCGTTGCATCATTTTTCACGTGGTTCGATAGGCTTTTTATCGTTGTTATTTATTTGTGTATTTATATATTTATTTATTTATTTATTTATTTATTTTTTCTTTTCCCTCATTGTTTGTCAGGACACGAGGACGCTTGTTGATCGTGAATCGAGTAGAAGGCAAGGGTAAATTGATGTTCTAGTCCCAATTGTTCGCTGTCGAATGTGGAAATTGATGTGTCGCGTGCGTGTAGGAGAGAAACGAAAGAAAGATAGCTCGTTTCGAGCGACGATATTGAATCGGTAGCGCTGAAGCAGAGAACGTACTTACGTTTTCGATGTACTCTACGTATGCTTTTCGACAGGTGGTGATTACAATCGTTGGAACTACGCGAACGGCTACGTGAACTCGCCGGCTTGGCACGTGCCACTTCGCGTGGCACAAATTCGTAACGTAATGGTTCACGCAACGCCACGCACCCTCACCAATCGATTCATACCGGCATACCCACGTTGAGAACACTGCGGGACAAACAAAGAAGTACCACGCTACATCTCTGAGAAAATCGGGGCCTTCCTTAGCACGCTAGAGAGAAACAGAGCAAACCGGAGAGAAAAAGAATCGACGTCACGAGACACGATCGGAAAGAAAGGGAGAAAGAAGATGCCTTCGTTCTTCCATCTTCGGTGCTTCGTTCACGTTTACGATTACGTTTACGATTACGTTTACGTTTACGTTTACCTTTCTCGTACGATCACGTAGCTACGTTCTTCCGACGAAGGAGAGAGAAGAAAGGGGACACGTGTAGCGCGTCCTTGTCGGATCTCGAAATTGTGTCACAATTTAAAGACGGATCGATAGATCGTAGTTGACAGCGAGAAACATTATCGAGATCATTGTACGAAATTTTGTCCAGAGAAGTCTCGTCGTTCGGTCGGTACGAGTAGTTTCAAACTTTTGGAAACGAAACGTTGCCGCGTTTAGTCGCGCGTGCCGTCGTCTCGGCCGATTTAGTTCTCTCGCTTATCGTTAGCCAACCCTATCCAAAGTTCCGCTGTTTCCCGTTAGAACGCTCTTGAGATCTTGTTCGACACACGTCTAGTTGTCCACGTATCACTCGTCACTTACGTGTTGTTCATTTACCATACGCAAAATACTTTTCACGCTTGCACTGCACCCGTAGAAGGTAGAAGAACGATAATTGGTCGATTTATTTCGAAAACCGTGCCTATACGCTACTTACTAGTCGGATCCCTCCGATTTTCCTTTCTCTCTTTACTCTAATCGGAAAAGAAAAAAAAGAAAAAGAAAGAAAAAGAAAGAAAAAGATAGAAAAAAAAGAAAAAAAAAGAAAAGAAAAGAAAAAAAAATTCACAGAGTTCGCAAAAAGTTCCAGCGTACGGAATTGTTTGGAACTTGCTGGACCAAACTCGAGCGTGTTGTACAGTTTCATTTTCGCTCGTCCTTTTTTGTTTCTTTTCTCAACGTTTAACGAGTTTTGCGTAGCGACCTTTCGCACCTCGTCCGTTTCTCAACCGATTTAGCTTTTAGTTCCTGTAAAGTGCATCGAGATCCTTTGTCGATTTGATTTTGCCACACAGCCACCGCTTTTAGTTTGCCTCGATAGTTTACCGTTCGATTTGATCTGCCCTCTGTATTGTGCGCAGAGATGTGACTTTTTGCGAGACGTCGACGCGCTTTTGACGGATTCGCGAACGTTCCGGAAATCAGATTCTATGAAATCGCGAGTCGTAGAAGTAGCGTATATTCTCGAAGCGCAACGAGATTCCACGATCGAAGCTACGTACCTACACATCGTAGAGTTCCGACGCAATGACTAAACTCACATCTCTAGTTGCAGTGTGGTACTTAATTTTCCCGCATCGTACACGTTACACGTACACATAACTTGCGTTGAACGTGTGTCGATTGTTCTCTACTATTTAGGACCTTGTGAACCATTACGTAGCGAACCCTTTCACGATTCACCAACGATTATATAATATCTTTGTCACCTGTCACGATATCTCACAGTATCCCGTTTTACCTGTATCGAATACTTTATTCAGAATACACACCCCTGACGATTCGTCTCACCTACGTTACACGATCAAACACACCGAACGCACTCGTACACACGTGGTACTCGCCCATTATTTTTTGCAACGTATGTGTATGACACTGTATTACTGTATCTCCGATTCTACATTTTCTATTCGATCCTATTTTTTTCTCCTCTTCGGCGTCTGTCTAATCGTGGCCTTCTTCCAGATGTTCACGCTCGTTGTTCTTTTCTACGTTGTTACGTGTTCAGTGTACCCCTCTAGTTGCGATACGCGCTATCAATTAAAATACGGAAATTTCGCGATAACGCCAGAACCTTTACGATCCGAGTTTTTGCTCTTGAAAATATTCTGTTTTTTCCCGTATGTTCGAATAGAGTTGCGTTATATTTTTTCTCTTTTTTTCTCTCTTTTTCTCTTTTTTTTTTCTTTTTTTTTCTTTTTTTTCCTTTTGTATCACGTCTCATCACAGTATTCCGATCGAAGTATTACGATACTCTTTTAAACATTCTTGAACTATTTTTCGTCGATTGGTGCCAAATTCTTCGTAGATGCAGTTTTACACGATCGTGTTCCAGCTAGATACCGTTTTGTTCGGTAAAGGGTACGTTTGTTTGATTTTTCAGACGGAAATCCTCGTCTTCCACGAAACGTTATAGTAGAAAACATAATTAGGTACCTTTTATAAACTTTTTATACGTGTTGTATCTACTTGGCGGACTCCAGAAAAGATGTAAAACAAAAACGTACCTTCGACGATCGATGAATTTATGGAGAACGTAGTTTTCAATTTTACGCTTCCATGTGTTGATTCTTTTCCATTTTTACAAAATAAAATAAATAAATAAATAACGGTAGCTCTCCTGAAGCACAGGTCAAATGAACGATCGAAGTGGATTTAAAGATGACGAAGGAGAGAAAGTGGTAAGGGTTGTTTACCAAGAAGGATAACGCGTGTCCGTCATGTCCGTCATGCCCGTCGTGTCGGCGCTCCTTCAATTTGTAATTTGTACCTCTTTTCGATCGTTTATCGACATACCGTACTTGTTAATTCTATACATATATACATATATACATATAAATACACACACAAACACAGGTACATACGGTCCGACGATACGCGGTGATTTCCCCTTCGAGAAAAGAAATTCGCGATATTCGTGGTTCAAAGAATACAGAGAAAAACGGAAGGTATAAGGTAGCTTGTAAGGATTAAGAAGGGGAATCACGGCGTTTGAGGAAAGAGAAGATGACATTCCAAGTGTAGGAAATCTCTATTGTACATTGATTATTGATACATTAATTATGATAACAATAAATTATATACAAAGTCACATGGCTAGAGGTCTTGTGTGTATTCCGTTTTTCGTCTTCCGTACGTTTTCATTATCGTTTCTGTTTTAGTTTTGTCTACCATTTTCTTGACGTTATTTTCCATCGATTGTAAGCTTTTTCTTTCAGTTTATAATGTCTTTTTTTATCTCACTTTTCCTCGACTTCTATCCGTTTCCTGTGTTCTCTCTCTCTCTCTCTCTCTCTCTCTCNCACGATCGTGTTCCAGCTAGATACCGTTTTGTTCGGTAAAGGGTACGTTTGTTTGATTTTTCAGACGGAAATCCTCGTCTTCCACGAAACGTTATAGTAGAAAACATAATTAGGTACCTTTTATAAACTTTTTATACGTGTTGTATCTACTTGGCGGACTCCAGAAAAGATGTAAAACAAAAACGTACCTTCGACGATCGATGAATTTATGGAGAACGTAGTTTTCAATTTTACGCTTCCATGTGTTGATTCTTTTCCATTTTTACAAAATAAAATAAATAAATAAATAACGGTAGCTCTCCTGAAGCACAGGTCAAATGAACGATCGAAGTGGATTTAAAGATGACGAAGGAGAGAAAGTGGTAAGGGTTGTTTACCAAGAAGGATAACGCGTGTCCGTCATGTCCGTCATGCCCGTCGTGTCGGCGCTCCTTCAATTTGTAATTTGTACCTCTTTTCGATCGTTTATCGACATACCGTACTTGTTAATTCTATACATATATACATATATACATATAAATACACACACAAACACAGGTACATACGGTCCGACGATACGCGGTGATTTCCCCTTCGAGAAAAGAAATTCGCGATATTCGTGGTTCAAAGAATACAGAGAAAAACGGAAGGTATAAGGTAGCTTGTAAGGATTAAGAAGGGGAATCACGGCGTTTGAGGAAAGAGAAGATGACATTCCAAGTGTAGGAAATCTCTATTGTACATTGATTATTGATACATTAATTATGATAACAATAAATTATATACAAAGTCACATGGCTAGAGGTCTTGTGTGTATTCCGTTTTTCGTCTTCCGTACGTTTTCATTATCGTTTCTGTTTTAGTTTTGTCTACCATTTTCTTGACGTTATTTTCCATCGATTGTAAGCTTTTTCTTTCAGTTTATAATGTCTTTTTTTATCTCACTTTTCCTCGACTTCTATCCGTTTCCTGTGTTCTCTCTCTCTCTCTCTCTCTCTCTCTCGCTCTGTCGCTCTGATTCCTCCTTCTCTCCTCTTCTTTTAAATGAAATTCAACGTTATGACGATTATTAGACATATTTTCCCAATCCTTGCGCGTTTTCCTTTTTCCGTTCTTCATTACCGTATCTTTTTATCGCACTCCCGGATTCGTTGGTCGACCGGATGACAATACCATGTGTGAGTAATCCCTAACAGTGCCTATCTTTAATGTCACTGATATGTTTATTATTCTTTGCGATTGTTTCATTGTTTGGTTGTTTGGTTGTTTCGACGATTTGTTCACTTGCTCGGTAGTCGCACCCTTTCCTTTCTTCCGTTCGGAGATCTGGATGTAGTCTTGCATTTTCGATTCGCATAAGCCTTTTCTAGCGTGGTAGCGCGCAGAAATGGTTGGTCGTTGCTACTAAACGAAGATGCGTGCCAAATCCAGATACATATATCTTTGGACGATTTTTATAGTTGGCTGATGACGCAAGGTTGAATGGCTTCGTCGTTTACCGAACTTGAACGGAGAATTTTTTCTCTCTCCATGTTTTTATTTGCCTTGAAACACGCTGTCAAAAACGTAACTCTGCACAAATTAGGATAAACTTTTCCATAATTTTGCATGTCCAAAGTCGTGCTCCTTTCGTTTACACGCGCAATCCATCGGTCGTGATTATTTTAACTTCGATTATTAGATGTATGTATAGAAAAGTATTATTTATTTTAAGTTACCCTGCAAACTCTTAGCTCAATGTGTTTCAGAAGTTAGACTCTTCTTAGCACCGATTTCTGATGTGGCACGTACAACTTACGTTAGCAGCGTTCTTTTAAAAAGCTCGTTCTCCTTTCAAACGTATCCTTGGTGAAAATTTTGTGCACGATGTACGTATTTTCGTACTATTTGTTCATCCTAAAAGTTTCTGCAGTTTTTGAACCGTTCGCTTTGAAGTACCACGATTTAACAATTTAATGTTGATGCTCGAATAATCTTAACGGATACTCGAATGATTTTTAAACGATCCTAGCCTGACCTTGAGCGATCTTTGCACGATCTTGAGTATCCTTAATAATTATTGTTTCCACAATATTGGATTTCAGCCAAGTTACGTTCTTTTAAAATGAACGGTTCTACGCAGCGGCAATTTTCAGAGTGAATAACCCGTTAGAAAGAATGATTATTCTCCCAAAATCCTTGCTCGACTTTATATCGCTCTCTCTCTCTCTCTCTCTCTCTCACTCTCTTCTCTCTTTCTGTCTCTCTTTTTTTTCTTTTCTTTGTTGCGAATCCTATCGTTATCGGGATCAAAATTAACGCAGCTAAAGTCAAAAGAGGCTGATACAGTGCACCGTAGCATGCGATCCGAGTTTATACTTTTTCCCCGAGCGTTTACTTCTTATTGTCTTTAATTTGCCATTTTATTACTTTTTGTGACTTAAGGTACGTGATCCAGGAATTCGTTCTCTTACTTGTCTTCGTTTACAGATACCAAGACAGATAAGCAGGGGTCACCTACGAAACAGGAGAACAATAATTCTGTTTATGCGAATGAAAAATCACCCGAGAAACGTACGAATGGTATAGTGGAAACCAACGTCGCAAGTATAGTCAATACACCAGATCTAAGCCCCGTGAAAAATGTACGAAACGGAGAGGCCGAGGAATCCGAAGTTCGAAAAACTAAAGTGAGCTTGCATCAACAAATATTCTGTGCTTGAGATTTTACTCGTATCGGTGGATGAGCTAACACGCGTCATTTTGTTCTCGATAAACAGAGATGGCCAACCGACAAGGCATATTATATAGCGAAGGAACTTCTTATGACCGAACGAACTTACAAGAAGGATCTTGACGTGATAAATGTGGTATGTACGCATTGATTGTTCCAGAGACGTTCGAATCGAAATGTACAAACATTTTTGTTCGTCGAATAATAAATATAGTCGCTATTGAAAATGCAAACCGATGAAGTTTACCTATAGCGAAAGGTAGGCGAAGAAATTGCTGTGGTAATCACATGTCCCGTTTTTGTTCGACAGTGGTTCAGAGAGGAAGTATCTCGAGAGGCAGAATTAGAGGGTGAGGCGGTTGTTTCGCTGATCGAGCTTTTAGCGGACGTTCATGGACCGTGCCTTCAAGAAATGGAGGCAAGATTGGAACGGTGGGAGAGTAACGCGCGGCACAACATCGGCGATTTTCTTTACAACACCTTGTTGAACGTACTCCCGCTTTACGATCAATATCTAGAGAATTTAATACCCGTCCTTGAGAAAATGGAATATTACACGAGGACGTCGCGTCGTTTCGATCAGCTGTGCCGAGACTTCGAGGCGCAGAAGCATTGTTATTTACCCTTAACTTCATTCCTTTTAAAGCCATTGCAACGATTGTTGCACTACAACAGTATTATCGATAGTATGTCAACAATTTCTCCCTAATGTATCTAATCTATATGCGTTGTTATACGACTTGTGCGCATCTAAAAATCATTTTTAGGATTATTCGATCACTATCCGAAAGATCATACGGATTTCGAAGATTGTCTAGCGGCAAGAGATCGATTAGGAGAAACGTTGTTCGAAGGACTTTGTATAATTAATCAAGCGGTAAATATCTTGTAACCTGCTGCTCTTTACATTTCTGTACCTTTATATTTAATGTTTATACATTGTAAATATAGGAGAATCTGGTTCAGCTTTGCGAAATGCAAAGACACATCAGTGGTTTCGATAATTTAGTCCAGGAAGGTCGTAAATTTATCAGACAAGGATGCCTGCAAAAGTATAGCCGTAAAGGTTTTCAGCAAAGAATGTTTTTCTTGGTGAGTCTACGCGACTTTGTCCCTTCTTAACGTTGCTTAACACTGTCTATTATTTTTCGTCAACTTTCTCGTTCATTTCTTTTTTTCTCTCTCTCTTTTTTTTTACAATAGTTTTCGGACATGTTACTTTATACATTCCATACTCATCAACCACCTCAGTGTTTCCGTGTTCACGGTCAGCTTCCGTTAAAAAAAATAAGGATTCGAGAAAGCGACAACAAGACTGGATCGGACTTTGCATTTGTAATCGACGTCCAAGGAAATGAGTGAGTACCGTGAATGGAGTATTGTTCCCTTTAAGTAAATTATTAAACGTAACGAGGTGTTGAAAGGACCGGATCTCGGCGTTTATTAAGATGTCAATAGATAATATGGAGTTCACTTAAGTGTGCTATTCTCCCAATGTAAATGTTCCAGATGTATCAATGAACATTTTGGTGGCGAGCAGTTGACTGCAAAAATGATCACCTTCACGCTATTGTAACGCGGTTACTTTTTTTTTTTTTTTTTTTTTTTTTTC